>DWQW01010670.1:0-11966 GCA_018249695.1 Heliconius erato demophoon
CACCAGAGCGAAGAAATGGAAATATAAATATAAGTAAATATTTCATCTCCTCGAGTGGGGATCGAACCCACAACCAGTCGGTTTTGCAGTCACACCTCGTGCCGCTGCGCCACGACCGGCCTCAATAATAATTTTAATAATAATTTTATTTCAGAAATCACTTTCATTTTTGGAAAAATCTCTTTAGTTTTAATTGTATTAGGTTTTTATAGAGTAGTTAATACTGAGGTTTCATTTAAAGTGGTGATGACCAAAAATATAAAGTGCTATACTAAATGATGAATTAATGTTGGGCTCAACTGTACTGTAGTGTTTGTGATGAGCCTCGCGGAGTAGCAGGGTAGTGGAGTTACTATTATGATATCAAAAATAGGCAAACCGCCAACTATACATATCGACATATGTTTTATTATAAAAGTAAAAATATGTTTTCATTTTAGCAGGACACAAATAATAATAAAAATGGCAGTGACCCCGTCGGTTCCAGTGAAGGTGGGTCCAGCATATCTTGTCCTGTCATCATCAACGTGGTACAAACTATAGGCTCCTTGCAGCAGACCAACAAGTTCACACATTGATGTGGACAAAAGGAACTTCACACTTGAAAATTTGCTCAATTCTCTCTACTATGGGCCATTTATAAATTACGTCAAAACGAATTTCATATTTTTTGCCTCCTCTCCCATTCTTGTCCGATTAGTTAGACTCCACCTACGTAATGTGATGTTACAATTTTTAAAATTTTACATTATTTTTGTTTATAAAAATTACCTCTTTTAATACTTAGGCCCGTCTTTATAAAATACTCTCAAGTCTCAGATCGATCTTGAGATGCAGTTTTCATTCATAAATATTTACTTTATGGCATCTTAAGATCGATTTCAGACTTGAAAGCGGGCATAAATACAGGCCTTAGACATGATATACTAAAGTGATGTCGCGACATTTAGGTCGTCCCCACCCATTGCGTGAAAAAAGTCGCGACATCACTTTAGTAACTTCCCCTTAAAAAAATATATAGTGTTGTGTTCGCCCAGTGTAAGGACAAATAGCAAGATTAATAAATTGCTCAATTTACATATAATGAGATTATAAGCATTTTATTGATTTACAAGTGTTGTTTTCAATGTTAGTGAGTTCCTATAATGATTTTGAACAAAGTGCGTTTTTTTATATTTTTAAGTATATTATATTTACCTAGTTTTAAAAATTCGTTTTACTGTTTTAGTGAGCATATTCCTAAGTTTATGTTGTGTTTATGTCAAGTGTATAGATAGATCTGATATCGTGCTCGTAGTCTAATTTGATCTCTCTCACTTGGCTAATTTACAATTACATGAATGTGTTAGCATGTTTTATGTACTTAAGAAACATTTAAAGTGTAAATATACATTATTTTTTATAAATATCGTTAATTATCGTCTTCCTACGTTAAAAAAAACATATATTTCATATCTAATTTAAATTTCTTAAATAATATATCTATAAAATTTTGAAAATAAGACAAAAAAAATACACAGCCTTTTAGTTATTTTTAACTGATATTCTTTATAATTCTTAACAATTGTTTTTGTAGTCACGTAACTACTACTACTATATTATATAATTATGATTTTAATTCGCTCAGCCGCATGCAGCTATATGGCCAGGTTTTAGAAGATTACAGTGCCATTTTATTATTTTGTATATAATGAAATTTTATAAAACAGGTTCATTGGTTCATTAATTAATTTTAAGACTTTAATAAAGTGCCTTATGTGTGACAATGTGTCATTTTCGTATTTACCAAGTGAAAAAAAAACATATTAACATTTATATTATACTATTATTATTAGTTACCAATCTGTTGGTTATGTTGTTTAAAAATAAACTTGTTATTATGTTTAATATTATTTCTTGTGTGTCTATTTGGTATTAAAATAAATTCACTCACAATAAATAAGACATTATGGAGCCTTAAATTTTATTATTTGTAAAATCCGAATATTTGATTTCGTCTGTTTTAATGATTGCATATTTAAATCTAGCATAATAAAATACAATTACACGCAATAATTGTTTTTCATTTTTTAATTTATCAAGTTTTTTTTTAAATGACACAGTAAGGTATTAAACATTAGTGATAAACATTGATCTTGATACTTATTCTGTATACTATATTGTAACGTATTCAAATTTAAAATTGTGTTTTAAATATAGCATAATGTATTACTAATGTTCATCCTGTTGTACGTGGTTTTAGTGATGTAAGAATTGTTCATGATTAAAATAATTTGTAAACATTTTGAAACATATTAAAGTTATGAATAAAATTTTAAAAACCTATTTACATTTTCACATACAAAATCAATGAACTGGCTGTGATCTAATTATTCTATAATATAAATCGTTTTGTTAATATTTATATATATTATAAAATGTAAGATATTAAACATTTCTTTATATCTTGAGTGCCGATAGTTATACATAACGTTATGTTTTGCATAAAAGGAAAATTTCAATAATAAACTTACAAAATAAAAGTGTTTTATTTGTATTAAACCTTTACAAACCTCCTATATACGTATAAATATAAAGTAACTCAGCGTGTCGCTATAAAGAGCGCGGGGGCGTGCAGCAGCGCGTCGCGCGCCGAGTAGTGCGGCCGCAGCGGCGCGCGCACGCGCACCAGCTCCGCCTCGCGCGCCGCGCTCGCGTACAGCGGGACCTCCGCCGTCGCGCCCGACGCACTAATGCCCTCTTCCCCGTCCTCACCCTGTAATTGATAACTCACATTAGTCATACCATTATCTAAACATGTTTTGTGTTTTTAGAAAAAATAAACATTTTAACTTATCACCTCTAGAGACTTAAAAAAAGGTTTTCTATTAAGTGTGAATAACACTTTAAAAACGATACTCGCAGCGTCACGATAGTCATTTTATAGACAGATAAAAATTTGAATACGACAATATTAAAAAGATATGCATATCTTATCTATGTTTAAATGTTTAAAAAAAGTATTTTATTATTTTTTATTGTTAACTTGTCTTTTTTACCGAGAATCTTAATCATTCGTTTAAATTTAAACATTCTATTATTTTGAATAAGGTATTCTTATAAGCACTATTTAAATCGCTTAATTTATTAAAAAGAGAGCTAATAAAAGTTTAATCTACGAATATATTTGTTTTACTGAACCTAATCAAAATAATGTAATAAACATATAAAACGTTATAAGGCTATTACAATAAAGCAAAGGAAAACTAAAATGTTCAGCAACGTAAATTTTGTACTTTAAAGAAGTCACCCGCGACTACGAAACATCTTTTCGTATATTGAAGAGATAATTTGGTAACTTTAAATGATTAAGTGGTTGTCTTGGGCATGCATGCTTAGTACCGCGGGCACGTATCGCAGCAGGAGGGGCGGCGCGGGCGCGTGCGGCGCGTCGTGCGGCCGCGCCGCGCACAGCGCGCCCTCCCAGCGCGCGCCGCACAGCGCCAGCCCGCGCACCACCGTGCCATCGCTCTCCCTGTTGTCTGCGGTATAGGAATCATTTTACTTTATTAGCGTCACGCTGTATTCGGCAAGGTAGGTAGAAAAGGTAGAGGGAACCTTGTGTTAAGACACTCTTTTCGCCAGTTTCTGCCGCAGTTTGTAACTCTGCCAACAATCCGCGCTTTGTCTTTTTGCCGGAGCAAAAAAATGAAAATAAATTGATCAATGATCGAAGAAAATATTTACATCGATATACTTTCCAATAATTAAATAATCTACGTATCCTATCTGTACACAATACAACCTTTCAGTGAATTTTGAACGCGCACAACAAATGTTACTAAGCTACAATCGCGTTAATAGAGTAGTAAACATTCATATATAACAGACAAACCTGAGCAGTCCCACGTGGCCGTAAGCGCGAGCGCGTCCAGAGGGCGCGCGTAGCGGGCCGCAGCAACCGCACGCAATGCTTCCAATACTCGCTGTGGTTGCAAAAACTCACGTAGGTCCACTTCTAAAATGCATACATAAATAGTAAATACGCCATTCAACATGTAATGTAGAGAGAAACAATGAATGACAAGCAGGGAATGATGTGTCTTAACACTAATTTCTATATACCTGCCCATTACGGATAAGGGTGACGTTGTTTTTTAACACTTGTTAATATAACAATATGACTTAAACAGGCTCACAGTTGCCCCTGCATACAAGGAAAAGTAGAGAGGAATTTAATCAAGAAACTCCACTTTCCGTCCGAATTTCAAACTATGTTTTATCAGCTTCACGCTGTATCCCGCACAGAGCAGGGTAGGCAGAAGGAATCTAGTGTTAAGACACTCCGTTCCCCACTTTCTGCCGAATTCTGGAGGCATTGCGTGTTGAGTGGTAGAACTCAACGCCGCGCTTAACCTCGATACCAGAGCGAAGAAATGGAAATATAAATGTAAGTAAATCTTTCATCTCCTCGAGTGGGGATCGAACCCACAAACAGTCGGTTTTACAGTCACACCTCGTGCCGCTGCGCCACGCCTCAAACCTCAAACTATGTTGATAGTGTTAAATTAGGGCGAAATAAAATAATTTAAATACAATTATTTTTCCGAGTGAAGAATAAAGCCAAAGCATTCATCACTCGTATTCACTTTACAATTTTAAATCTTTTACAAACTAATAATAATGAAAATCTATTACAAATTGACCTTCTCTGAATGACTTGTCTTACGTACGAGTGAATTGTCAAAATAAACTTCTTATATAATTAACAATAATTATTTTTTCACTGCCTGCTAGGGTAGCTTGTTTTCTCTATCGAGTACATTCATATATGTACAAAATTGTTTGAACATATTGTATCTTTTTCAAACAACATGTTCGAACTTTGCAGCAACTCTGGGTGCGAAGAGGAGATACTCCGTCTCAGAAATCGCGTGCACTACGTGGTTTGAGAGGGAGCCGTCGGCAGCAAGGTTTGAAAGAGGAAGTATAAAATAATATTACAATGTAACTACTATGAGACTCGAATCTAGGACCATATGGTAGGATGCAATTCACCTTTAGGTATGTAATCGTCGGGATAGTCGTGGGACTGGACCCGGTCGTGAGCTGCGCGCGCTCGCATACAGAACTCCTGTAGGTAGGCAGTGGGCGCGTCGGGGCCCGCCCACAGCAGCTGCCACTCGTCTGGCACCTGTTCATAGCAAAATAATTTTGTTTGCTTTTAGGGTGTTGTAGCGGAATGAAAACGTTTCTGACTAAAAGCGATGGTTTTTGGGAAAATGAGTGTTTATAAATTAAGTTCCAGTCCTCATTTTGTTACACAAAGCGCGTTGTTAACCTTTGTCACACAACAGGCAATGCCTTCAGAATTCGATGGAAAATGGGGAACGGACACCAGAGAGAAAAAAATAAAATATTTCTTTTCCTCGAGTGGGATTCGAATCCATAACCTATCGCGTATACAACTACAGTCTGTGCCCCTGCTCCACGATTGGCCTTAAGGCCATTAATTTATATAAGTTTTTGTATACTTTTTTTTAACTTATATATTTCTTTTTAACATTTTCGGTTTAAGTGACCGAAACCGTATTTGGGTTGGTGGTATTTGACAGGTTAAAATGTAAATTTTCAATCTATGAATGGATTTTAGGATTATCATTAGTTATGGGGATTTTGTTATCAGTGGCGAAGGCTGTAAGTTACCTGGTGCAAGGGCGGCGGCGGCGCGGCCCGCGCTAGCGCGCCCAGCGCGGCGTGCAGTGCGCGCGCGCAGGCGGCCGCGTCGCGCGCCTCCGCCGAGCACGCGGCACCCCACCACCCGCACAGCTTCTGTCCAACAAATATTACTATTACAACACCAAAGCGCGGCGTTGAGTTCTGATGCTCAACACGCAATGTTTCGAAAAATAAAAAAACGATCGATTACAGCATGTGGGCAAAAAAATAATACTAATTCAGAAGTACCAAAGACCGCTTAGGACAACACTTGTAAATATACTTGAAAGTATCCATTCTTCATTTTTTAAGTTTTACTAAAACTTATTATTCTTAGTAAAAAAATAAAGCGTACCGTCTGAATATGATACGTAGGTTTCACTAGAGGACTGCCATTCATATGTTTCTTCCAAAGAGACAATATAGTTTTCAGCGATGCAGATGTGTCTCCTTTTTTGACAACATCCGCCGAATTTAAATCTGTAAGTGATGTAATATTTTAAATAATAAATATTTAAAGAACTCGTATATTCTTTTTCTTTTATACCAGAATGCCAATTAAATCATAAGGGACGATTACACCAAAATCCAATTTTTCTCTACATGATGGATGTAGTCACATTCAGACCAATATACTCAGGTGAAACCGTCTTTTAAATCATAGTGACGATATTATTAATTATATAAAAAAAAATACATGACTTACGCCCAATATTAATAATCTATCTCCTACGTCAATCTTCGATTGTTCCATATATCTATCCAATCTAGAGATTATAGAGAATCTGTGGCTAGAATTCTAGTGGCTCATATAGGTTGTTTAAAGTTTATATTAGAGGGTTGGTTGCAAACCTTGTAGCCCAGAAATGACGTTATCAGTGGCGTTGTTCTCCCAAGCGATACGACAATTGGCGGGCAACTCTAGTAACTGCGGCGGGTCCATGTCTGGTAGAGACTCCAATGCACTTATGTAGTCCTAAAAATGCTTTAATTATTTGATAGAGATAAAAATAAAATAAAAAAAAGAATGGGTCATATAAAATAATCAACTCACTTTAGAGTTGGCATAATTTATAAGAAAAAATGTTTACTAACACACTAACACTATATGTATGTAAAATCTGAAATGAATTATGTTTATTTTGTATTTAAATTATTGAAAAGCTTAAATAAAAAGTGCTTGAATTTAAAATGTAGTAAAATTTAAATAAAGAGTTAAGTTATAACAGACAAACTATCGGCATTCAGATGGTGGATAAAGATCAGGTAGACTCTAATACTATACTTAGAGTAAATAATCCTAGTTTTAAAATGTATATTCATTAATGGAACTTTATAAAACTGTGTTTAATATTTTAAACATTTTTAATTAACAAAATTTTCTAAATAAGTATTTTTATTTTCTAACGGTGTTTAAGTTTCAAATAAAATAATAGTCGTCATAAAAAAAAATGACTCTTTTCGCAATAAACCTAACAGACGGACATATATATGGATAACAAAAGTGATATTATATACACGTATAGTTTTCCTTTCAAGGAAAAGAACCCTACAAAAGAAATGAAAAAGTTAGTAACATGAAGGCTGGCTCGTTGCGGGGCGGCATCCAGCACGGGCAGCGCGTCGCGCAGGCAGCGGGCCAGCAGCGCGCGCAGCACGTCGCGGTCGCGGGCGGCGTCCACGCGCGCGGCGTACAGCGCCGCCAGCAGCGCGCGCGCGCCCGCGTCGTCGCGCGCGCCCCGTGCGGCCGCGCTCGCCGCGCGCGCGTCGCCCCACGACCACGCGTAGTAGCGCGACCAACCTGCGTTATACATTCAATACATTTTTTAGCACCACGCTGCATCTTGTATAAACCACTTTCATTTTCACAAGCATTTTCAACACATGAAATGTTGAGTGGTGAAAGTCAATGCCGCATTTTGTGTTTCGCAGATAATGCGTTCTCTCGAGTGGGCTCGAACTTCCTTTTCCAGTCAGACGCTATCCCGCCGACCAGCGGCATGGGCCCGTCGACCAGTCGTTATGTTACTATGTTATGCTAGCAATAAAATGATCTTACAAATTTCAACCGCAAGATTTACTATAGTTTGATCCTTGTGTCATTCATTGTAAATATTCATAAATACCTAAAGGTATGTAGTTACGGCGCTCTTGCACAATAGCATGTGCCAACGCAAGGCGCGCGAGCAGGCGAGCGGGTGTGGGGGCGAAGGGTTCGCGCGCCCACGCTGACAACGTGCCACACGCGTTGCGTTTTACGCCCTCTGGCGGCTGAAAATAGTGAATTACAAATATTTTAATTTCACATTATACTCTGCATATAGCTGTTTAGTCAAGAGGGAATGTAGTGTTAATATAAGATCTAGTGTTGAGTGGCCGAACTCAATGCTGCACTTTTTCTTTATACCAGAGTGAGAAAATTCATGTAATCCATTTGTTTACAGTGTGAATCAGCCTGCAACTGCCACGTGTACAGACAATCAAAAATAGTAATATAAATATAAGGTACCTCTTACTCACAAAAACTTATGTAGCGAGCAACACTTCGTTAAGTTAAAGTCCAAGAAACATGTACATACCTAAACATTTTACATAATTTAAAGTCTCTATAACTTACTTCGATAACGACATTAACACACAAATTGGCCAACATTGGTGGTATCTCTCTATCTTCTGCTACTATCCATAATCGAAACTCCTCTCCTAATTCATTTTCCTAAAATTTACAACAAATATTCATTAAAACTTCTTTATGAGCGGATTTATTATTATATAATCATAGGCTATTCACTTTTTTTAATACAAGTGTGTCAAGTTTATGAAGTAAATGTGAGTATATTATGTGTAAACTAAGAGACAACTCTTGGTGTATCTAGAGACATTATCCAAAACTATAGACATGATCTTTAGTTTTAAACTGATCTTTATGTGTAAATGTCTTTTTAGGGTTCCGTACGTTTTAAGGAAAAAAGGTACCCTTATCAGATCACAGATTTCTTGAAAAAATCGTATTTTCATAGTGGCGGACGTTCTCCACACAGTTTATTGCCATATGGTTATCATATGTAGTTTTTATTTATTAATTCTAAATATGCGGACGAAATCCAGGTGCGCGCGCCTAGCGAGCAATAGGGCTCCCGCTTGACCGTACAAGCAACAGATGATCCTTTGTTCTCGAGGAACTGGTCATCGCACCGACCGCCGTCGGGAGCTCACTCACTAGTCACTCCTAATATAGTGTATTTCCGACTACTCGCGACAACCGCACGCTTGATTTCGTTCCGCGGTTACTCGTAATTACGTGATCCTATTGCTAATTATCCTTCCTTTATTCTTGAGTTTTTCGCTTTTAATTTCCATTGCATGCTTTTTTTTACTTCGTCTTTTTTCCTTTTTATAATATATTTTTCTTAATAAAACTAAATGTTTTATGTTATTTCTTCCCTTTGCCATTATTAGTGTGGCGTAACTTTTCCTTATCCTATAGGCTCATCACCATATTTACTTGAAAAAACATATGGTTTTTTATACCGCAAAAAACGTTTATTTCGACATTATAAAGGTAAAAAAATTAATAGAGTACTTCCGGTTAACTTAGAGTAATGAAATTTGCCACCTAGCATCTACAGGTAGTACCTACTTGTTTAGAAAAAAATCTGAAAACTATACATTTGTGGTTAAATGCTAAAAATATAATAAAGGTTATTATTTTAAAAGGGGGACAAAATTTGATATTAAAGCCGCTAATTCAAGTGAGGTATCAGATGAAAGGGCTCTGGCTAAGCCTGAATTTCAGAAAAAGCGGGCTATTTGTTGTTTGTTATGGATCACGGGGATAGTATATTCAAAACAACTGACCGGATATGTTGAGAGGGATGTAACGAAACTGACGAGGTCGCGAGTTAGAGGCGAGGCGCCCGCCACCACCGCCAGCCACGCGCGCGCGCTCGCCGCCAGCGCCGCCGTCCACGCCGAGCGCCCTTCCTCGATGTGCACCTGCGTACGTTATACATCTTTTTATAACCTCCGATCCTCCGAAAATTTATGTAAGCATAAAAATTATATTTTTTATTATCAATATTAATTGTATATGTCAATAGAAGTATATCATGAAAAAACAAAGAATGTGAAAATAATTAAAAATAAATAATAATAATTATCTAAGACTTTATGCGAAGAAGACAAAGGAAGAAGACAAGAAGAGGCGTAAATTTACCATTTACGCCTCTTCTTACATTGCATGACATTAAAATAATTAAATAAAATGGTATATCTGGATAGTATGCTCAGTAGAGATGGAAGATAAAATGGATGCGAAAAGGCATATTGCTACCGGTAATAGAGAGCTAACGGTGCCTTATCTGCATTGATGAAACGAGGAAATATGAGCACAGCTGCACGTTTCGCCGTATGACAATGCAGTGTTGGTACCGACGCTGTTATACGACAGCGAAAGGTGGGTATTACAAAAGAAGAATTAAAGAAAGATTAATGCTGTGGAGGTGCGATCGTAGGATATGCAGAGTCACTTCAACTGATCGAATCCCCAATGAAGAAATACACAGAATGGTTACTCACCATTCTGCACTAGGGAAGCAATCACGGTGAGAATGAAGAAGAACGTCATCAGGTAGACATCCAAAGAATGAGTGATGAAAGTATGGCAAAAAAGATATATGAAGGAAAACTGAGCGGTAAGAGAAGTAGGCGGAAATCTCGGTTGATCTTCGAAAACACAGTATCAAAGATACTAGAGGAAGGTCGGATGGAAGGAAAAAATGTACCGTAGTAAGAGTGAGGCCCTGCGACCGAGCGTGCGCCGCGAGCACGTCGGCCGCGTGGGGCGCCAGCAGCAGCGCGGGCCGGCTGCGGCGCGACCAGCGCGCTGCGGCGCTCAACGCCTCCGAGCTCATGACGCTCATACCTGCTCATATCACACATGTATTACAATTAAAAACTATACTTTATACAGAAATAAGTGCAACAATATAAGGCTGTTGTGGCGCAAGGGCACAAACTTACGTTTACACTTTACGTGCGTATGTACTAATTTTGTATGAAATGTCTGTGATAAACACACAGAATATCTATTTTCAGTTTTGTTTTCTTTTTGTACTCTAAAATTTGGCAAAATGTTAGTAGATGTTAAATTTTGCCAAATTTTAGAACCTTTTAAAAGTAACAATGCACAAATATTACACACATTTCCTAGTAAAGACAAACAAATTAAGATAATTTAGTACCTATAACTTCGTTAACAAATGCAATTATTGCTCTATAAGAGCTTTCTGGACGCAACGCCATCACCGCTAATATTTTCTCGAATTGATTAATATTTAAACTGCTGATCGAGTGTAGCTCCCCAGAGTTTTGAAATTCCAACCACATGTCTGGCTTCTCGAGAGAAAGTCGTGAAAATAAGTCTTCATCTTGCATCTGCAAATAATAATGTTAAACTTTGACATAAAAAAAGGGAAACTTTTTGTCTTTTTATCCCGTATATAGCCGGGTAGGCAGAAGGGACCTAGTGTTAAGACACTCTGTTTCCCGCGCATCACTCAATTTTCGAAATATAGCGTGACGGAACTCAAAGCCACGATTTATATTCTTACCAGAGTGAGGACAAAATTTATTAATTTAACTCAGTGTGAATTGAATTTCCAATCTTCGCGTTTGCAGTCAGACGTTGCTGTTGCGCCTCGACGGCTTTATCATATTCTCTTTTCATTTCATTCAATTTTATATAAAGCCTTACAAACCTTTATTACTGTTATTTTTCGCAAGCAATCACCCTTTATCCAATTGAATTTATTTTTTATATCCATTAAAATAGCCTTGTCTTCTATTATATTGAAATTTCCAACAAACAACTGCCAAAGCTGAAACGAAATGTTTATGTTCAAATATTGTTTAAGTACAGGAAACGTATAAAATAAACTTTATTAATAACTTAATAACTTTATTAATAAATTTGATTTTTTTTGCTTATTTGTAGATAAAAAAAAATATTAAATATAGCTGTTTTGCATTACAACAAAACAGTTATTATGTGTATGAAGAAACACACAGCGTTGATTGAAGAAGCAGTCTCTTAATTTCGCCTATTTGCATATATATAAATGGTTGACTTACCAAATAATCCTCGAAATACTTTCCTCTTTCACTTCTGCAGTGACGTACGTCATCTATTATCTGTGGCGACGTGCTGTCATCTGTCACTCATAGAAGTCTTCATAACTCACCAGCAAGAACCTTGCTGCAACGCTGTG
>DWQW01010671.1:0-11966 GCA_018249695.1 Heliconius erato demophoon
TCTTGATTATATGACTGTTGATAAAAATATATATTTTTGAAGCACTATTATACAATATTTTATACAATAAAGTAAACAATGCCAGTCGTGGCGCAGCGGCAAGAAGTGTGACTGTAAAACCAACTGGCTCAGATACAGCGTGAAGCTGATTTATTTATTTATTTTATTTTATTATAGTTGTCAATCAATTCTGCTTAAATCAATAATCATGTATTTTAAGCGGGCGAAGCCGTGGGCGGGCCGCTAGTTATAAATATAACCTATTTTTTTCTTTGGTAACTACCTATAAACTATAGATTTTAATTTAAAATTTATACTTGACTTTTATTATAATTACATTATATATTTAAAAAGTCCATTAAAGTCTTTGATTCAAATTAAAAAATCTAAGATTTTTTTTAGCTTCACGTTGTATTTTGCACGTGGCAGGGTAGGCAGAGAAAACCTAGTGTTAAGACACTCCGTTCCCCATTTTCCGCTAAATTCTGGACGCAATGCGTGTTGAGTGCTGTCGCTGACAACTACTCAACTCCGCGTTTTGCCTCGATACCAGAACGAAGAGCAATATTGAATATTTTATTTCCTCGAGTGGGAATCGAACCCACAACGTTCACAGCCAAACGCGCCACGACTGGCCTCTAAAAATGTAAATCATTTCCCCGAATTTGAATCGAACCCACAGCCGCTGTGTTAACAATAACACAATAATTATTTAAACATTTCAACTATGCTATTAATAGAATACCATCCATCCACTTGCTTAATTAAGTCAAATTTGATGAAGACCCTTGTCCTTACAGCTAATCAACAAAGAGATTCAACTTATCATTTCGGATTCTATTCAAACTAGAATGCTGCTTAATGTTAATTATTATTAATTACCTATACTAATATTATTAAGTTGAGGAGTTTGTTTGTTTGAACGTGTTTAGCTCAGGAACTACTGGTTCGTTGGTGGTAAATTATTTTACGTATAAAACGACGAAACAAAACGCATGAAAAATTTTACGAAGCAGGATTTGAACCGTCTCTTGTAAATTGTCCAAGCCACTAAGCCATACGTTCTCATCCAGCTACATAGAAATTCTTACACACTTGTTACAAGCTTAGTTTTACCATTCAACACTATTTTTTCTTTCGGAAAGCGAGGTTCGGAGTGTTGTAACACTAGGTTCCCTCTGACACCTCTATCTACCTAACTACCCTATACTATATATAAATATAAGACTAATAAGAAATATACATATTTCAAAATATCTCAAAATATGATTAACCTAAAGGGTTGCATCGTATCGTTGCGAATCCAGCTAAGGTATTTGGATCGAGCTCTAATGGCATTCATGATTGATGACTACGGCATTGTAGTATAATATATGCAGAACTGCTTGCTTGTAAAGGGTACTTGTATGTACTTGTATGTAATGTATGGCTGGTAGTCTACTGATATAGTTAGTTGGGTAAACTATGTTTTCTTATATACACAGATATTCGAAATTAGGGTATTTTGTTAAGTATATTTTGCATACAACAGGGTAGGTAGAGGGAACCTAGTGTTCAGACACTCTGTACCTCGCTCTCCAAAAAAAAAATGAATCGCAATTTGCAATATTCCACCGAATTCTAGAGGCGTGTGTTGAGTGGCAGAACTCAATGCCGCGCTGTGCCTCCACACAAGAACGAAGAAAATGGAAATATGAAATATTTATTTTCCTCGAGCGGGAATCGAACCCATAACCTGTCGCATTACAGTCACATGCTTGTGCCCCTGCGCCTCTACTGGTCTCTTAAGTTAGAATTTTGTAAGTTTATTTTCTATTTAAACTCTACTCTACTTTCTTTACAGTCTATTTAAGAATTAAATCTATATAAGTACATAATAGTGTATATAAAACTCTTCCGTTATCGAATAACCGATAGGCAACACACAGTCGGAACTAGGTGGGATAGAACGTTGGAGTTTGGCATGTTGGGTCCTTTGGAAGGTAGAGTGGGAAATAATAAAATTAAATTTATATGCAATTACCCGCTCCTCTAGACGAAGAGTGGCGTTAAGTTCCGCCATTTAACACGCAATGTTTCAAAAATTTCACGGCAAATGGAGAATACAGTATGAAAATATAAAGTTTTTTGTCTATACCGCTATGCGGGAAAAATTGTAAAGCTGCTTTTTTCACTGTCTTTTTATTTCATATTTTTATCCATTAAGGTTATAGTGTAGTGATTTTAATTAAAATTAATTACTTGAACATTATAACATAAAGTAAAGAAGCCACTGTTAAAAACAATTTTGTTATTTTCAGTTGCGGTGAACCGCGAGCATGAAATTTCAAGTCTTTGTTTAAATTGTAGAAGTTTCATAACGTTAGCATAAGACGTTAATATTTTCTTGGAAATTTAGAAGATTTGCTAAACAATTTTAAATAAAAAGATAAATGTAGTATTATATATTTTACCTTAAAGGACTATGTGTCTAGATTTTCGGTTAGTAAGTTAACTTTTTTAGTTTCATGCTGTATCTCAGAGTAGCTAAAGGGATCCTGGGAACCTTATGCTTACCCTCTTATGTGATGCTGAAAAAAACACCCCAGAATTCGTTTCCATTCCAAACACAAATGCGGCGTAGAATTCCGCAACTTAACACGGAAGCGGAGTCACATTGGAGTGTAAAATGGAGCTATGGGAATGAACACTACGCCATCAAGCTAAAAAAAAGTAAAGAAATAAACAGAAATAACCAATCTTTTTATTAAAAAAACTAAATAACATATACATATGTATATACAAGTTTACTTAACCGTATATATGTTAAGTAATTTTTCTACATCTGTAAATACTTAACCGTAGCAAAGCTCCCACATACGTCGCCCCTAATTGATATGTTTCCGTTGATATATTGAAATCGGTTTCGCGTGAACTGAAATACGTTTATTTTGACACTGTGTTGACTGATTTAGTATTTTTTTAAAGTGTATATGAAAATATCTTTAAAAAAATATTTTTATAGAAAAAACCAAAAGGTTGTAAGTTCGATCCCCACTATAGGAAATAAATTATTGAATATTGTCATTTCTCTCTCTCTCTCTTATTTTGAAGCAAAGCGCGGCGTTAAGTTCCGCCTGTCAACGCGCAATGCTTCCAGAATTCGGCGAAATATGGGGAATGGAGTGTCTCAGCATTAAGTTCTCTCTGCCTATCCACCTGTGTGCGGAATTCAGAACACATACATAAATAAAATAATAATAAATGAACAAAAAAAATATAAGTTATTTAAAAAAGATCATTAGATAAAACTGTCACATAACTATTAGTGACCATCTTACGGTGTATGTAGAAAACCTAATCTTATAAAACCTAACCTTATCGCTAAAATTGCGAAACTAAACGCCCCATCTTAATCGCAATAACCTTTAGAAAAAAGGTTATTTGTCACGTATGAAGTTTCCATTGAAGTAGAATCTAATTTGCAACTATATGATGTATGAAATTTTATAATTTTTGAAATATTTTACATATGCCTAATGGATATTTAAGCTTTTTTTTTTTAATTTTTGACATAACAAAACACCGACTATAAAAAATAATGTATGCATGGATGGCATTTTAAAAACTAAACCAAATAAAAACTGGAATCACACGAAAAGCACCAGCATTGAAATAAAAAAAGAACCATCAATATCTGTACACTCAGTTGAAAGTTCTAGCATAACGACTTCAGTAACAAAAATAAAAAATATATATATAGTCGAATTGAGAAGCTCCTCCTATTACAGAAGTCGGTTAAAAATAGACACCGAAGCAATATAACGTTCCACGCATTTAGGTATAGGTATGTTTGAGTATATAATATTCCACTTAGAAAAATTAAATAATCATCAATCTTATCGAACTCAATCATTTGTATCGTAGCTAGTAATAATTAACTATTATATTTCATAGGCCGGTCGTAGCGCAGCGGCACGAGGTGTGACTGCAAAAACCGACTGGTTGTGGGTTCGATCCCCACTCGAGTAGATGAAATATTTACTTAAATTTATATTTCCATTTCATCGCTCTGGTGACGAGGCTAAGCGCGGCGTTGAGTTCTGCTACTCAACACCGCCTCCAGAATTCGGCAGAAAGTAGAGAACGGTGTCTTAACACTCGGTTTCCTCTGTCTACCCTGCTGTGTGCGGGATACAGCGTGAAGCTAATTTAATTTTTTTTTAATATTTCAGATACATAATGGTTCCGAACATTCAACAAAGCACACGCTTTATAAAACAGAATAAACGAGCAAAATATTTTTTTCAATAGGGTTATTGTGGCATAGTGTCTATAAAATCAATATTTATGGGTTCAATCTTTGATTGGAGAAATTATTGCATTTCAATTATTTCATTTTTTCTGCTGTGATAATCCAAAACACGTTCAGCCTAAATGGCTGACATACACAATTTTAAATAAAATTGTGTGAAAAGAGGGTAACTGAGAGTATTATTTATCTTTACTCTGCCCCATCTATACAAAAGAAGAAACGTGAAGTCAAAAAAATAAATAAATATTATATAAATAAATAAATTTGAAACCAGTCTTGGCCCCTGCCCAGCAACGCACAAGCGTGTAACATCAACGCTACCAGCTCGATTCCCACTGGAGAATATGAAAAAAGTCATATTTTCATTTTTCGCTTTGGTTTCGAGGCAAAGCGCGGCGTTGAGTTCCGCTACAACATGTAATAAATCAAACATTTGCCAGAAAGTGGCGAACGGAGTGTTTTAGCACAAGGCTCCCTCTGCCTACCCTGCTACATGCGTGATACAGAGTGAAACTGAAAAAAAAAGAATCTAAAATAACTAGAATATTCATTTCCCTTATCGTTTAAATATGAACGAATAGTTTATTCACCGCGTGCAATATCTGCTGTCTATCAATTTTGTCAGTTTTTTTGGCTTGTGTCCATTTCCGTGAACGTTGTATATCATCTTTTGACAAGTCATATACTAGTCCGTTATTGGCACACCTAATAGTTATAAAAAATTTTTTAGAGAAAATTTCAATATTTAGGATTTCAGTTAACAGAAACCTAGAATGCTAATTAATATTAATTATGCAAGTGTGGTAGCAGCGTTTAGCTCCGCCACTCAACACACAATGTCTCCAGAATTCAGCGGAAAGTTCAGAACGGAAGTGTCTTAACACTAGTAGGCGGATACAGTGTTAAGCTAAAAAACCTTATATCTATTGGTAAACCTTATATTTTACTAGTAAATCTTGCTAACCGAAAAAATGCTTTCTTTTTCCCTCCCTAAATATTCTATATTTTTTCCTTCTTTACATTCTTTATATTTATTTTAATTTTTCAAAAGCTACACTCAGTTATACCTCGGATCAGTCACTATCACGTTCTCGATACAGCCCGAGTTTGTTTGCTAAGTTAAGAAACACGCTGAAGAATGAGCTGAGATACTGAGACGTTGTTAGTTTGATTTTCAAAGTAAATTTATTTATTTATATTTTTTTAGCTTTACTCTGTATACCGCATATAGCAGGTTATGCAAGGAATAAATTTAATTGAGACACTCCGCTCTCCATTAGAACATTTTCATGTTTCATTTTCTGCCAAATTCTTCTTTAATTCAAATTCGTGATGAGTGCCGTGACTCAACACCGCCATCCTTCGTTACTAAAAAATATTTTATAAAAATCAGCTTCACGCTGCATCCCGCACACAGCACGGTAAGCAGAGGGAACCTAGTGCCAAGACACTCTATTCCCTACTTTCTGCCGAATTCTGGAGAAATTGCCTGTTGAGTGGCAGAACTCAACGCCGCGCTTTACCTCGACACCAGAGCGAAGAAAATGGAAATATAAATTTAAGTATATATTTCATCTCCTCGAGTGGGGATCGAACCCACAACCAGTCGGTTTTACAGTCACACCTCGTGCCGCTGCGCCACGACTGGCCTCAATGAAAATATTAAATGTTTCAATTCTTCCAGGCCTTACTACAGTACTTTTTCAACAACAGCTTCACGCTTTATTCCGCATATAGCAGTGTAGATAAAGGGAACCTGGGAACCTAGCCTTAAGACACTCTATTTCCATCAAGACACTACCGGTCTTTCAGCAATAAGTACAATATATATAAAGGTAAAAAAAAAAATCAAATATTAAAGCTACATATATTAAAAATGTAATAATGCAGTCCACGAGCTTACGAGAGGGCTACTCAGTTTAATCGGACGTTATGTGCGGATTATCTTTGTATGCAGACGATTTAATATTGCATACTTTGAACTGTTTCATTTTATTAATATTATGTATTTTTAGTAGTAAGGTTATATTATTTTTATATATTCTTGGTAATTTCTGTTTTTAGTAAGGATTTTTCTTAATATAGTGGAAAAAATCTAGTGGTACTATTTTGAACAACTTTAAATACATATTTTTTTAGCTTCTCGCTTCATGTATGCAGCAGGGTAGGCATAGGGAGCAAGGGAACCTATTGTTGAAACACTTCTAATCCCCAGTTTCCTCTGAATTTTGGAAGTATTGCGTATTTAGTGGCGGAACTCAACGCAGCGCTTTGGCTCTTTACCAGAGCGAGGAAATGAAAATATTGAATGTTTCATTTACTTGCTTAATTATAGGATTAATTATTACCAATTATATGATTTAAATCATAACCGTCGCCTATTATAAGTAGTTTAATTTTATAGAAAAGGCTTTATATCTGGAGTCTTTTAACAATTATATTTTTGACTTTATCTTCTTCACCCTATATTCCAAAGGGCGCCTAGTGTTAAGATACTCATATACTTTTTTCTTATTTTTCAGGCAAATTTTTGAGATATAACGCGATGAATAAATGCCGCACATTGTCCTGTTACCAGATCAAGGAAATAAAAAATAATTTATTCCTATGAGTGGAAATCGAACCAACAACCGCTGCCTCAGAAGCGAAGTCCGACGCTGTCGGCTGTATTGTGTGCGACGATAACCTAAACGTATTTTTCTCACACTTTTTACGAAAATACAACGATAAATAAAAAATAATTAAATCTTATTTCGCTCTGGTCGAGATGAAAGTAAGTAACGCATCATTAAAACTGTTTTGATTCAACAGCTGAAATTGTCTACCAGTTGCTGCTCGAAATAAATGAAGCGAGTTTCAATTCAAATTAATTGATTTTCATTGTTTTTCACTGCTATTCTCCTTAATTAAAATCGAACAAATGTGATAAAATAAATCAGCTTCACGCTGTATCCCGCATACAGCAGGGTAGGCAGAGGGAACCTAATGTTAAGACACTCCGTTCCCCACTTTCTGCCGAATTCTGGAGGCATTGCGTGTTGAGTGGCAGAACTCAACGCCGCGCTTAACCGCCGCGCTCGACACCAGAGCGAAGAAATGGAAATATAAAATGTAAGTAAATATTTCATCTCCTCAAGGGTGGATCGAACCTACAACCAGTCGATTTTACAGTCACACTTCGTGCCACGACTGGCCTCAACAAATGAGATATTTTAGTAAATGTAAAAACAGTTTAAAATTTTAAAACCTATGAGGCTAATTGCTAATGTGACTGTTGGCGCTACAAGTTGTGGGTTCGATTCTCACTCGAGGAAATGAAATATTAAATATTTTCCTTTCTTAGCTCGGATGTAGAGGCAAAGTGAGCGCAGTGTTGAATTCTGCCCAATGCCTCCAGAATTCGGCGGAATATTGGGAGCGGAGTGTCTTAACACTAGGCTTCATCTGCTTTACCTACTACATACAGGATACAGCGTGAAGCTGAAATAAAAGTGAAATATATTAAAGCTATATAGCCGGGAGACAATGGCAGTCAGTGCTAAAACACTCCGTTCTAAACATTCCGAATAATTATCGAGAAATTGTAGTTAAATAATCAAAATTCAAAATGGCCCACTAATACAGATATGAAATGAAAGGGCTTAATTTAAAAAAAACATAACCACGAACAAAAAATCTAGAAAGATATTTTTTTTTATTAAATAGATATATTGATTTTTTTAATTAATATTGTATGCATAATAGATAATCAATTGATGCGTGAAATACGTGTTACCATAGCAACGTGTACATATTACGTCATTTTATATGAAAGTGTTTTTAGTATTTGTCAAACATAATATGGTAGAATACTTATTTAAAATACGTATTAAAATTTGAACGTAGCGGGACCCGAACCCGCGCCTCCTGGAAACCGACCAGGCCATTAAGCCATGGGTTCCTGTTCGGTTTCCGTTTTCTAACTTTCGTAATAAGAGGTTGTTTTTTTTATGAACAAGCAATTCTATAATTTGCTCGACTCGAGTTTTAAACCTAGAACCTCGTAATCTACAACTACTCTTTTTAACAACTGAACCATCAGAATAAACAATTAAACGAAACAATACGAATCTAGCCATTCCTTTTGTCTTTCGAATGTTCCTTCCATTGCGAACTAGCCCGGCCAGCGGTTTCTATTTTAAACTTGTCTCCGGCAGTTTTAACCTCGATTGGACTCAATTGTCTATGTAAAAGGCGAGTTTTTAAAGTGTATTTTTTTAGTATTTGGTATAGTTGGAAGATATTTAGTCAGGCCGATTATATTTTTTAAGCTAAATTAATTTTAAATTTCAAAAATAATCAACATTTTATTTTGTTAGTCTATTTTACATAATTATGCTACGAAATAATTCTGCGGCAGCGTTAAGATCCGCACAATGCGCAATGTCTCGAAAATTGGACGAAAAATTAGGAACTCAGTTACTCCAGTCCGTAAAACGTGACACAGACAGCGAGAAGCTAAAAAAATATATTAACATTAAATGTTATGTTGAGTTACACAAGACAACAAATGTATCGCATAAATAATATAGTTTTTCATGTTTCCAAATATATTTATATACTTGGCAAATGATAGTTACAGCTGTTGGTAAGCTTTAGTTTTTTCGGTAATTTTAATTTTGCTGAACTGCTATTTTTACCCGACTATGTCAAAGCGAAAAGGAGGGTTATGATTTTGACCATTATGTACGTATGAATGTATGTACGTTTGTTAACTCATAACTTCTAAACCACTTACTATAACTTGACAAATGAGGTATTGTTAGAAGCGTCTAGATCGTCCTCTGGTTATAAGATATGTGACATTGGATTAAATTGAATGTGACGCCCTCCACGTGACATAATGTCATGACGTAAAAACATTTTTTTTTCGTAGTATCGTGTTTGACACTCCGTGAAATGAAAGGGCATTTGTAATCACCGTCAGTCATGGCGGCATCAAAAGTCAAAAGTCATGTATAAATCTAACAATGGATCTAACAAGAAAGTTCCGGCAGTCCTGCTAAATGTGTCTCGGAAGTGTGTCACGTCACATTCACTACATATATACCTAAAAGCAGCCTTATTCAGAGTAAATTGGGAGTAATTAATTATTTGTCGCTTATCGTAAGTAAAAATTTTGGTTAAACTATTGCTTACATTAAATTTTAAGTTAAATATCATGTCAACAAATAATATATTTTTTTAGCTTTACGCTGTGTCCTGGAACCTGGTAATCTAATGTTAAGACAGTCCGTTCCCACACTTCTGTTCCCCGCTTTCTGTGGAATTCTGGAGGCATTGAATGTGGAGTGACAGAACTCACGCCGCGCTTCTCCTAGGCATCGTGGGAATCGAACCCACAACCTGTAGCACTTACAGTAGCGTTTGTGCCCTTGAGTTACGACTAACCTCAAAAAAAAGATTAGAGAAAGAACATTTTGATTATTGTTGTCGCGCGACCTAGGATGGTCATTATAGGTACATATTTTTTGTACGTAAATAAAAGGATTTCTGAATGTTTCTGTAAAAATATATATATATATATATATATATATTCTATAGGTTTTATAGCAATTTAACATTGGCCTCTAATTTATCGATATCTATAATAGAATATGTAGAAGTGCAAGGAGAGATGATAGGAGTTTAAGGAGAAATATTTGTTAGTATTACCGTTCTCTATTTTAAGCCAAATATTCAGGCATGACAAGTTGACTCTCTGTGCCCAAAGATGCACTTCTTTCGCAACAGGGAAATAAATTTATATAATTTATGATGGATTCAAACTGACAATCAAGTCAACCTCAATAAGTTCAACTATAATTAAAAGTTTCTAAAGGATATTCCTTACGTCATCAATCAATTTAATAAAAGATTTAATATCAATATAACAAAGTCAAGGTAACGGTGTTTATAATACGATATTTATAAATATAATAGAAATAAATAGGTATTTTAGTATGTGAAAACTGACAGCTGTCTTGTACAGTAAAGTTATTGTGGAAGTTTATACTTTTAAATCTTCTATAGTTTTTTAGAGAGAAAATGTAGTGTTAGAACACTCCAAATTGTTTAACGGAATAAAGAAATTGCTTAACGGGGCTTAACGCCGCGCTTTGCATGTTATCTACATCAGAAAATGGAAAAAACTTCAAATACTAACATTACAGATTGAAAATTAAACCCATTGCTTTAAAGAATTTCTTAAGATGATAATTTTAAGATATGGTTTGTTGATAGTTATGGGAACGCGGTCCGTATCTTGAATTAACTTTTAAGTTTCATATCTTCATGTTTCCGTTTGGATACACAAACTAGATTTAGAACTAGTTCTATAACTAAAAAGGAATAAAAACAAAACCCTTTTAGTATCACTATGTTATCCGTCTGTCGGTCTATCTATATCATTTACTTGTGGGTGGTTCGACTTACACTTGACCGGTGTTTTTGGGCATGAAATTTTTAACAGAGTCCAAAATACGTTAGTATCTACGTAGTTTTACATGATTTCTAATATAATATTATTCATCATGCTTTTTCTTTTTTTATATCTTCACATTGTATCTCAAATAGCAGGCTAGCCATACAGAATGTAGTGTCAAAACACTATTTTTCGCGCTTTCTGACCATTTATCGTCTTGAATGGCGGATTTAACGTCGTACTTTGTTTTATTACCAGAGCGACTAAACAAAAATGAATCGTCCCCCATAGGATTCGAACGTACAACTTGTGATTGTATAAAAATGTTTATTTGCATCTATTCTCTTGCAGCAAAAACTGAATAGATAATACCCTAGAGACGTAAAAGCATTTGCTACAAAGGTCACGCCGCGCCGCTGTTGAGAAGATTGTATTGTCGTCCGATAGCGTTAGAGTATAGAGTGAGCGACGGCGTTCCGTTTTACTACTCGTCTAAAATTTGTTTTTCTAAATAAATCAAAGATAGCTTAGAAAAAGTCTTACGCTATATTTTTTTTATTTTATCTTTCTTAAAATCAAATAAATCAGCTTCACGCTGTATCCCGCACACAGCAGGGTAGGCAGAGGGAACCTAGTGTTAAGACACTCCATTCCCCACTGGAATTCTGGAGGCAATGCGTGTTGAGTGGCAGAACTCAACGCCGCGCTTAACCTCGACACCAGAGCAAAGAAATGGAAATATAAATTTAAGTAAATATTTCATCTCCTCGAGTGGGGATCGAACCCATAACCAGTCGGTTTTTACAGTCACACCTCGTGCCGCTGCGCCACGACTGGCCTCTTTATCTTTCTTTTTTTTATTTTATCGTACAAGTGCGTTATTGTAAACGCAACAAGTTGTGGATTCGATTTCCACTCGAGGAAATGAAATATTTCATATTTTCATTTCTGCGCTCTGGTTACAAGGCAAAGTGCAGCGTTGAATTTCGCCACTCAATACGCAATGTTCCTAGAATTCAGGACAACTGAATTGTCTAAATAGGAACGAAGTAACTTTACACTAGGTTCCCATGTTCTCTCTGCCTACCCTGCTATCGTGATAGGAACTCCGTCTGTAATCACGATGGTTGTGGATCGAAGGCTTACTCGACAGAATGAATTATTTTCCTGCTTTATATAGTAAGACAAGACCCGGAGTTGTATTTCACCATTCAAGCGGCAATGTCTCGA
>DWQW01010672.1:0-11965 GCA_018249695.1 Heliconius erato demophoon
TTTTTTTCTAAAAGCTCTTTTTATATTAATTTTAATTTATGAGAACAAGTAGCATACAGCAATTTCTCAAAACCGCATGTGAAATTTCAGATTTTCAAGATAAGCTCAAGAAATGTGAGAGAAATCTCAAAGAATCCTTACAAGGTAAATATGCGAAAACTGCACGTGGGAATGTTAGAACTTCCGGTGGTATAATTTGTTAAGTTTATGAATCATCGACTGCGTAATAATGTTCAAAATGTCATGTTATTATCTATAGTACCGTCTATTCAGATTAGACTCAAACATATTTGAAATGTGAGGTAATGAGTTTTATTGAAAACCTTTTAATCGTAGTAATTCATACTTTATAAAAATAAAATCATCTTCTACATAAAAAACGTTAGATGAATCAGCTTGAAGATTTTAAAATATTAAACCAAATACGTTTCGAGTGCACTAAGATAACGTTAATAAAATTTAAGATTTCAAAAAAGCCATGACGTTTACAAACATTTACGAAAATAACGACATTTAAAATTTCATGAACAGATAATACCGGGGTATAAAATATAAATCCAATCTCGACATGTCCACTTTGCCACCATAAAATAAGAATTTCGGTTCTTAACGTCCACTGATCATGTCTAAACGACCTTTATGTATGGAATTTACGCGTGTCACTGAGTTATTATGTAAAACGTGAAAGCTCTCCTTTGTTGCGTCATATATTTGTGAGTAAGCTTATATGTTTCCTGTCATCTCTCTTAAGTACTTGTATTATTGTCAATTATGCCGATTTTATAATAAATCGATTCTTCCTAACGGGTCGATGAATCGTAAATTTGTTGCTTATAATAACATTTTCACAACATGAAGTTAAAAAGCGTTGAGTTAAACTTTTTTTTAATATTACTGAAAGATTTATAGTTCTTCTTAAATATGATGGAAAAATATTTGACAAATTCGAAATATTCGTAAATCTGTAAATTTAATGGACGATGAATAAGTGATTTTTCACTGCCACATACATACTCGATTTTCTTGTAATTCAAAGAATCGTTATATCCTGAAGCGAAGCTTATTACATCAAGATGTTATATTTAAAAAGTGTAAATGTGCAAAATTATCATTTACTGCTTAAATACTAAAATGTGTGAAAGCATGCTAATATTTCAAGTAAATAAACTTCTCAGTTCACACTTAAATAATTCAAGGTACATAATTTATGTTTTTCACTCATTTAAATGTTCTACAAACGACCTGCAACTTGTTCCGAACAGAAGTCAAATATATAGCAATACATTTTCCGTGTCTTAAGGACTAGTTAATATAAAAGTGAATTTATATAATACACAGAGTATTATAATGGTTTTTCCAACTTTTTTCCCTGTACAAGGGTAGAAATATTTTTAGCAAACGTAAAAATTTTAACATAGTGGGAATCGAACCTGCGCCGCTTGGAAACCCTTATAAACATTTTATATTTTTCATAAAAAAAAAACAATTTTTTCTTAATTAAACTCAAAGAAACAAAACTTGAGTTCATACTTTAGGTCAGTGGAAACGTGTCAGAACGTTTATACCATTTATCGTAAACATAAATAAAACTTGTACATAAGAAATAAAATAAAGTACAATCAATCTTAAGTGAGTTGATTTATTTATTGGTATTTACGCTTATTCAAATCTCATTATTTGATGCATTTTTTACAAATTAGGCGCAAAAATACATTTATTTTTAAAGCCCCTTTTAAGTTTTTTTTTCTTGAACACTTGTCGATAAATTTATTGTGATTGATGATTGTGACGTCAGCTTGGACTCGATGGGACTGGTTCGAAAGTGGGCTAACGAATTTTGACGATTTATGGTAAAAGAGTTCAAGACGTTATATACTTTTTCTTTAACTTTTTCCCGTAAGTACATTACACTTAAAACATTATTTTTGTATTGAAATACAGAAAGTAAAAATTTAACTTCACTTTAACTGTTATATCACTTTTAACTAAATTGTAATTTTTTATATGAATTTTATTTATAAATATAATATTTGTTTCATTGGTTCATTAACTTCGAATTAGAATATTATAAAGTAAATATTATTATCTTATATCATGAAAATAGCTAAATGTATAATGACGAATGGTATGCGCAGCTATATAACAAATGTTTCAGCTTTTTTAGTAATTATTTTAGTTAAAAAAAATCAAATAAATCAGCTTCACGCTGTATTCCGCACACAGCAGGGTAGGCAGAGGGAACCTAGTGTTAAGTCCGTTCCCCATTTTCTGCCGAATTCTGGAGCCATTGCGCGTTGAGTGGCAGAACTGAACGCTGCAATTATTTTAGTATATATATATATATATATATATATATATATATATATTAATAGAAAATATCCTCCTTTTGAGCAAAATATTCTTCCCCTTAACATACAGTACCGTTGTAACTTGTAACCGGTTATCGATCCCGGTCCGCTCTGATCGATGGTTGTGTGACGTCAAATTACCGCTTAATGGGACAAGTATATATGTGGGCCAACAAATTTTAGTGATAAATAATAAATTTTAGTTTTCTTAATTTATTTTGATTATTCGTAAGCTTTAAACTATTAAGTGTTTACCTAAACCATAAGAATGCTGAAGTTTTTTAGTAACGTAATTTTTTAAAATTTGATTTCTTTTTTGTTTTTTTATACAATTCGATATGTTCTGTATTATTTACTGTTTATAGTCATTGTAGCGTGCGTAGTTAAGATATTTTTAAAAATAAAATGCGCTGTTTACTAAATTGTACACACTAGTTGTTGTTCAAATCCCATTAAATGGATTATTAGGAAGAATCCTTTTTCTAGTCAAATTACATTAAACTATGCGTTGGGTTCCGCTATTATAATAAACAACATTTTATTTCAAAAATTAACATTTCTATTATATTATTTCAAGATTGAAATGAAAATTTCTAACATTGTTCCAACAAATAGAATATCCGAAGACAGCTAAAGTAACTGCATTGAGCTGCCACACCGAGCTTATGGCTGACAGCTTGCAAAATACGATATAATTTCATAAAGCCTATCTTCCATTGTTTATTATTGTTGTGAGAATCGTGCTGAAAGACTAACTAGCGGTTGGACCTGGCATTGTCTGAGTAAATGAAGCTTTCAATACTTAATACTATTCAAATATGTTATATACCAAATACTTTTAACTTAGTTTTTTTAAAATATTTTTTTTTATTCGATAATCTAGATAAGAAACGTGGAAAGTGAAAATTAAGTGATCTTACAATAGCCTCTACTTGCCTATTAAATGTGAGGAAAACGTCAAAAGGAAGACAAAGAAGATTTAAGCATTGATAATGAAAAAAATATTACAGCAATATTAATACGTTTTCCATTATTTTCTCACTATTTTTACTTTTTTAAAGTAGCATAATATAAATTATTAATATTATAATGATATAAACCTAACAAATGATTATTTCTTACTCCATAACTAATATGATTTAAAAACACTGTGCACTTAACCTTAGTTATAAACGCAACATGTTTCATACGTCGCGTCGTCGTGAGAATATAGCCTTTGCACTATCATAATCACATTTCACTCGTGTATACAAATTCTCTATAGAA
The DNA here is from genome assembly GCA_018249695.1 of Heliconius erato demophoon. Classification (NCBI taxonomy): domain Eukaryota; kingdom Metazoa; phylum Arthropoda; class Insecta; order Lepidoptera; family Nymphalidae; genus Heliconius; species Heliconius erato. The sequence goes on from DWQW01010672.1 coordinate 3,615, forward strand.
AATATAATAAATTGACTTTTTATTATTTTAATTTCTAACAATTAAAATAAGATATTATGTATTTGGAAAAAAAATAACAAAATAAGTAAATATGTGACGAATATATATTTTTAAGGTTCCGTTTTAAAGAAAAAGGAACCCTTATAAGATCTCTTTGTATTCCGTCTATTCGTTTGTCTGTCTGTCAAGAGCCGGTACTTCCGATTCACCTAGAATTATGAAGTTTTGCAGCTGGCATCTACAGGTAGTACTAGTTCAGGAAAAAAATGAAAACTATACATTTGTGGTTAAATTCAAAAAAATAATAGCCTTAAAAATAATAATAGCCTTAAAAAAATATTACATTATGTATGGACACTAGTTCAAGTGAGGTATCAGACGAAAGAACTCTCTTTTAGTCCATATTACATGACATCATTAATTTTAGGTGGACAAGTTTTAATACGTTTTAATATTTAATACTTCTATGTGCATCCTCCTCTACCTATTTATTCTTCGCTCACTCTGTAATCTGTATCTTTCTCAGTTTGATCTAATAGCACCGTGAAAACACAAAATAACTTTCATATAAGCCTATTTTTGTCCACGAATATAAATAATAATACAAGTCTCTATTTTCAAAAGGTAACGCAAAAATAGTTGTACACGACATAAAGAGACAATTTAAAAATCAATTTTAAATAACAAAATAGCTATTTTCTCTAGTCGATATACCGAAGTCGAGCGTAGAGCGGAACCGTTACACAAACCGCTCGATTACTACAATCGAATGAAATCGATTCGGCTGTTCGATATTTTGATAGCAATTGATAGACATGTTGGTCTTTTTAGTTCCGACGGTTAAGCCGAGGTTCGTGGATACGATCACAGTTTTTGCAGATTTTTTATAGATACAGAACATATTTGATGAAATACTGATATTTATAAACTGCAAATACCTATGATATGCTGTGTTATTATCATCTGAATTCTGCAATAATAAAAAGTTACAATTGTTTTGTTTCAATTAATCTATTAAGATCTCGTTATAGTAGTATAAATAGAACAACATCTGCTAGATATGCTCTTGTACCATACACCTTACGGTGGCAGGTGTCCACCATCAATTATTCGATTGCATAATTTGACAGCTGTCTAAAGGCGGGAAAGTGAAAGAGCATTGTCATCTAAATGTCAAAGGTTCCTGACATTTATCGGAACTTTAAAGTTAAATATTACTGTTCGAGATAAAATTTAAAAGAAAGTATAATTTAGAACTCTTGTTATTTTTTTTATTTTTGTAATAAATGATAATTTAAATAATTATAATATAACCCATAAATTAATTAATTAACTTATATATAACAGAGCCAGAGGCATAATATATTTAAATAAACAAAATCGATAATTTCTCAAACACTTTGCACGGTACTTTCTCATTGGTTTGTAAAATTCAACGCGAATGATGAGAGGCAATGCAAATTTTATTTACTTGATTGTGATTTTATTATTAATTTTATTGCAATAAGTATAATTATAATAAGAACAGACATACATACGTACTTACATTCAATAATGATCACCATGATTGAATACAAGGTGAAACAAGTTCTAATAATAGCTGACCATTTCATCAAGATATGCAAATGATAGCTGTCACTGAACAATAACAATGATTCGATCAGGCCTTGAAATGTTGGGCTAATCTACTAATGTCACAACATACAAATATCATATACATTACACATACGTAGATATATACAGGTCAGTTAAAGGTAATAAATAATAAATACCAATATGTATATGAGGCCAGTCGTGGAGCAGGGCCACAAAGTGTAACTGTAAACGCAACTGTTTGTTGGTTCGATCCTTAGTCGAGGTAATGAAATATTTATTTAAATATATAGTTAAATATATAGTTCTTCGCTCTGGTGTCGAGGCAAAAGCGCGGCGTTGAGTTCCGCCACTCAATACGCGATGCCTTCAGAATTCGGCGGAAATTGCAGCTCTACATACCCGTTGTGTGCGAAGTGTGATGTGAAGTTATAATAATAATAACGAATATATTAAACTTAAAATTTCTGGACAATTATATCAACCATTTATTTTAAAAGTAAAAAACGATTTCAAATCTTTTATTAAAACGCACTGGCACTAACTCTACAAGTTTCCTAAGCAAAGCAGAAGACTCATCTATGGTATCGTTCTACTCCTACTTTCTATGGTGTCAAATTACTACGACGTAATTCTTAGTAATAAATGAAAAAGCTAATGTATGTATCATCCGATACATATCTGCGACAGTTCTTTATATAATATGTTGCATAAACGATCATTTCTCGTATATACGCAATATAATTCCGAAAATCCGGAAAATCTAATTATTACCTTTGCATACCAACTGTATTGCTTGGGCAACATTCTTAAACGACGTAACTGAAAATACTCCTACATTTAATATACTAAAAATATCTGTCAATTAGTAGGTATTTCATCGTTATCTTTAATAGGTGTACTAATACCAGTAATAGTTGAATTAATCGAATTAGTAGGATATATTATACATTTACATTATCAATCCTTACCTGGTCACCACGCTTTCTGCCAAAGTCTGTGGCTCCACACTCCATTCTTTGCGCCTGAAACAAGGATATTTACGTAAATGATTGGAAAATACTTACTTTTTTCTATTGATTAAAAAAGTGTAAATACATGTAACAAATTTATGAAAACATTAATAAACAATACAAATATAGTTCACATTGTCATCGGAATAAATGTGTTTATTATTATTATTTTCTTAATAAACCATATCAATATTCAACTCGCAAGAATTATTATTACTCTGATATTGTTTTGTAACCACTGTAGATATACAGTATATAATAATACCAAATTAACAAAACTCAACGCGCAGTGGGTTCTATTCTCGCTCTTTAATATTTTCACTTCTTCGCTCTGGTGTCAATTGAAAGCGCCGAGTTGAGTTCCGCCACTCAAGACGCAATCCCTCCAGAATTCGGCAAAAAATTGTGAATGGAGTGCCTTAACACTAGGTTCCTTATGCCTACTCCGCTATGTGCGGAATATAGCGTGACGTTAAAAAAATCCAAAATGTAAGCTATGTCTCAAAGTTAAATCGTCAACCGTCTTGAAAACGGAAACCTTTCTATCTAATTGTCATCCTTATATGGACATATTCCTGTCATACTTATTGGAGCGATCATAAACTATTCTAACGTTAGTATGTCTACTGCAGCTCGAACAAAAAACACCGGGTGCTTCAAAGACAGGAAAGCGTGGCAGACTGTACTGCATCCGCTATACTTCCAGATATTGTGCTTTATACAAACGATTAAAGAAAACTAAACCTTATAATAAGAGAAATAGAGTTGTTTCATAAGTATTTTAAAACTTGTTCGTGTATTAAATCTATAACATACTGAGTTATATCTTAACATAGAGAACTTAGAGCAGATTTTACAATTCAAAGTGTATAGAAAGCAAATGAGTAATGGTTTATAATATCAGGATGCAAATAATCGCGTACGAGTGGAGATTTTTGCCACAAGCCTGATGACAGCTTTCAATTGCATGAGACCACAGATTAGTGAAGTTTTTTGCCTTACATAGGTGTATGTAATATACCCTTCACTTTTTACAACTCAGTACAACTTTTCCAACAGTATTAAACTTAATAAAAAATATCAAATATTTTCCTAAAAATAAAAAGATTTTGATCAAGCTCTTTGGAATTCAAATTTAAATTCAAATAATTTTATTCAAAATAAGAAGGTACATGCTTCATTTTTGAGCGTCAAATAATTTACCACCAGTTCACTAAAGTTAATGCCTCAGACCTGAGAAGAACCGGCGCAAGAAACACAGCGGGACTTATTTTTCTAAAATCAATTTTATGTTAGTCAAGAATGTCAGTTAACCTGGAAAAAACTAAGTGAAAATGGAACCACGCCACATGACAATAATAAAACATTTCTAAAATAAATATAATTTAAAGGTGCAACATCAGTTTAATTGTATAACTATAAAAGGTCACCTGCATGACTTTTGAGATATGAATACTAGAAGAATTAATAAATATTTACATTCTAATAGATCAGCACGAAGTTGTGAGCCTTGGGATTCCATCAATATATCAAGTATTCATTTAGTTCTTATAGTACCATAGGACCCCCTTAAACCTTAAAAAATTGTTAAATTATGTTTCATGTTCGAGTTACGATAGGAGAAAGAGAATCTAGAGAAATATCATTATTTTCGTTTTCTGACACTCCGTGTTAAGGGTATTTAGATTGATACATACCGAATAACGTTTACCTTACCCAATAGTGCTTCATATTTAAAACAAAAACAAACACAAACACCTTCTGAATCACGCACGGCGTATGTAAAGTACGGAATGTCTTAATATTAGGTGTATTAAGACATTCCGTTCCCCAATTTCCGCTCAATTTTTGAGACATTTCATACTGAGCGTCGAAACATAACGACGGGCCTTGTCTTGTTACCTGAACTAGGAAAGAAGTGATCGTACCCACATCCAATGTTAAACGATGTGCCGCTCCGCCAAAACGTCTTTAATATGAATCTGGATATTTTAGGTACAAAGAATTCCTCGAATTCCAAATATTACTTGTGTATTGATTTTTAAAAGCAAAGTAATACAAATAGCTCTGTTTTTACTTTCTAGTAAATTTGAGACATTGTTATTTTTGACATGGTGATGTCGTTAAAACTTCACGTCATCTTTCGATTCAATCTCACTGAGATAATTTCTATAACAATTACTTTTCGTTTTATGATTTTGAACCTGGACTCCATATATTTAGTGTTCTTCATACAAAGAGCAAAAATTATAGAAATTTCTTTGTGTAAATTTTAATTATTTTTCTAAAGAGCTTTAATATAATAATAATACAATTATTTTTTTATTGACCACGGCCGTATATAAAAAATAATAATATTTTAAGCTTTGACGTTCTCTCCTGTGTAGTTACCGATTTTCACATCCGACAAAGGACCGGCAAAATATACCAACACAACGTAAAACCCTTAAATTCGAGACATTCATTTAAGGCTTTTACGTTGTACTTTTACATTCCCAGAACTTAACGCCGCACTTTTTCTTATCAGAGCGCGGAAATGAAAATATAATGGCCTGATTCATATTTTTATAAAAATCATTTTTTAATAAGTTAACCGAAATAACAATAAGGCAGTGTTTTAATGTTTCGCAAATAAGCATTAACCTTCTGATAGCTACTGCTCGTATGAAACGACAAAAGACGCGATGTGCATTTTAATATTACATTTAGTATTTTTATATAGCCCTTATTACGTTGTAATAAGTGTCAATATAATTCTACAATATGACTCTACATACATATTTATAACTGTGATTTCATTACTTAAAAATACTGTTTACATTATTTTTAATTAAAAATATTTTGTTATTCATATATTTTTATTGCTCTTTTATGTACAAATTGGAAACATCCTATACAAAAGTTTATAATTGCCATTTCTGGTTGTTGCGCGTAACCTAACACCGCACTAAGCGCGATCAAAAATATACAAGAACAAAACTGTTCCGTCACTGATGCTGATACTGATGTCATGACTGATGATGAGAGACTGACTTATAGACAACGCAGAGCCGGAACTACGCGGCACAGAACGCCGAAATTTGAAATGTAGTTTCCTCGGATGACCCATCACCCCATTGAAAACACTAAAAGAGGATTTCACAAAATTCCTACCGTAACTGGAAAAAACAGGTATAAATGTTATATAGTCAACAAAAGCAAAGTTGCAAGATACGATATGTTTAGTATAAATAATAACCATTGGTCAAACTTGAATATAAACTGTTATTGTAGCTACTGTTGTTATAGTGTCTTTAATAATTTAAAGATAGAAGTATATATTAAGTTAACAATGGCTTCGAATCTAGAACACGCACAGAATCTTAATAACTGTTAATATATTTTTAAAAAAGAAATTACGAAATCGGAAATGAGATTGGTTCAGAGTAGGTTCGCGCTTGACCGGTGTTTATGTCAGTTATGCCCTGGTTGCCTCTGAAACGCAATACTTCAGAGAATTGTATAATATAACATGATATTGCCGTATTTAGTGTAAATATGTTGAATTTTGTTATACAAATGACTAAGATAAATGTTAAAACATTCTTAAATCTGGAACACTTGAAGTATTAGGATGGTAATTACAGTTTTTGCTAAAGCTGCTAGTGCAAAATGCGTGGCTCATACATTTATATAGCTTCCAATTTTTTTTTCCAAGCTCACGTTTTCTAAGTCTCTATCTATTTACTAATAATGGATAACTAGTAATTTATTATTATTTCTTCTGTTTATACTTATTTATATGTAACGTGTTAAGAGTTTTACAGAAATAATAACTGTAACTAAGTGAAAAATATGGTTTTAAACCTAACATCTCGCAATGCCTCTAGAATTCAGCGAAACTATCTTAACGCAAGGTTCCCAGGTTCCCTCTTCCTACTCTATATGTTTAGGATATAGCATGAAGCTAAAAAAATATATGTAAAGGTTATTTGGCTTTTAACCGCCAATCCATACCAATTTTTCAATGCTCATGTAACTACACTAAATTGTTCTCATATCGAGCGTGAACAGAATTAAGGTTGTATGGTAACGCGACTAACAATTAGAAAGTCCAATAAAATTCGAATAAAACAATTGTTGGCACGCGACAGACAGATACGAGCAAGTAGGTACCTAGTGTTTAATATCAATGTAGCATATTGATTTTTTATATAGTTATTTCTTTAGCTTTCGACGGAGTTTCCCAGGTTTTTTTTTTGTTTTCTAGCACTTCTCACACCATGTAAAGGAAACAGAAAGTATTTAATAAGATATATTTTAGTATTTTCACTTTCTATTAATTTAAGGAACCATTTGACTAGCCACGTCGTATGATCAGATATATTTTAAATATCAGTCCCTACCCATTAGCCGAGTCATAATTAAATTCAGAACTATTGAGTGCATTAGACACCTTCCTTCCTAACAAATAACACAATATATGTTACGGGAAAATGCATGAAAATTTGAAGATAGGTAAATATAATTAAAAAGCTATCAAATATAGCATTAGTACTTATTTTTGTATTTCTGTGAAAAATATTTATTATGGTTAATATTTAAAATGTTTATTATTTTGTTTTTCAAATTTTTGCCTGTTAAGTTTTTTAATTAGATAGTTGTATTACTATTAATTTATAAAAAAAACATACTAAAAAAGCTTGAATTTTTTTAAGCCACTATGTCCTTAACATACTTAGCAAAACTAATTTCTCATATATTTTAAGTGCCCATACATAACGAATACTAACTATTAATTACCGAACTAGAACGCCACACCTTGGCTATGTAACGAACTTTGAAGATTTCACGTCAGGTCCACATTCACACGACTTCTCTCATATTATGTAACAAATGAGATCAATGGATTTTCACTTATCGAATACAACATCGATTATCGAGCAATAATTATTTCGTTTGTGTTGACAGCATTATCGATACATTATAGTGATGTAATGGTTAGCTTTCACATTAGTTGTTAGAGTATTATTTTAATGTAGATAGGCCATATATTTTCGATTCAAAGTTCTTATTCTGATATCGATTAGAACCTGAAAAGCTGTTTTAAAATACTTTGATGTAGACAATTTTTAAATAACATAAACTCATATAAAACTTTACTGAAAACCTGAAGACGGGTAATATTTACCATTAAATTAAAATTTATTATATGTAAGAACAATGAGTATATACACTATATACATTAACTATATCATAATGCTGAAAATAGAGTTAAATTTAATGCTTTACTGTATCTAAACTAATAAATACTAGGGTAGTTCCCCGATCGGAAACCGAACTTACAACCGTAGCGTTTACAGGCAGACTGTGTGCAATACGCGTCATGATGGCATCCACAATTAACATATTACTCTAGTTGCCTATAGTAAGCATTTGAAAAATATAGTTATAAAGTACGTAGGTCACCAGGTGCAAAAATTACGTAATAGAACTTTTTCAAATAAAAACAAGTTAAATAATATCAATATATGCGGGAACACTATTTACAAACTTAGCTTGCGTCTACTGCGATATTTCAAAAGGTACATATACGTCATTGTTGCACCAAACGATCGATATATAAAAATGACACACAAATTATGAACATAAAATGTAAAGTATTACAATGGAAAAATGTCTTTTGCATACTGATTGCAACTATGACTTTGATTTACTTAAAAGGCAAGTAATGTCTATTACATATTAAAACGATCAGGTGTTCGA
>DWQW01010673.1:0-11965 GCA_018249695.1 Heliconius erato demophoon
TATTCATTTTCATAAGGATCAATATCAAATTATAGAAAATACATACAACAAAAACCCGATAAATACAAAGTAAATTAATTAAAATGATTACTTTTGCTTAACCTTCAGAGATAAACATGGTATATGTGTAGCGGACTTTTTTAAACATTAAAGAACAATATTTTTGTAAAACATTGTTTTTACGTATCTCATAGGGTTGAGTCGGCGCCCGCCATGTATGCGTTAAGCTCATTTTGGGTGACGTTTTCTTATAACCAACAAACTTTGCAAACCGTTGCTTAGCAACGGTCGGTTGTTATTAACATGGCGGAATAAATTGCCTGTCAAACTAAAAAATATTTTAATATATTAGTATATATCGACAATATTACAAATATGAGAAAAAAAAGTAACCTATGTTCATCCGAAGACCCTTAAGTATACCTTTATGAGTGTTTTATCACAATTGAATTAGCGGTTTGGCCCTGATTGCGTAACAGACAGACAGACAGACAGACAGACAGACAGACAGACAGAGTTACTTTCGAATTTATAATATAGGTATGGATTATGTTTAGGAATATTAAATAAATAAAAAAAATAAAAATAACCGATTACAGAAATATTTTATCAATCAAATCTTTTAAATTTCATGCAGAATAACTACCACTTTTGCCCGTATATCGAAAAGAACAACTGTTGGGTTTCTTGCCGGTTACTCTTAACAGAAATGCTTTCAGGATAGGTCGTAGCTATTTTCATTTAACAATTCAATAATTACTTGCAATAGTCCATTTGGATGAAGAATATTTTGTATTTGAATCCTACTAATATTTAAGAAAGTGAAAGTGATGATGGATGGTTGTTCTGTCAGACGCCAAATACTGAATGGATTTAGATGAAACTTTATAGAAATATAGCTTATACATCTAGTAACAAATATACAACTACAATTTATGGAAGCATTTCGTATAATTTGGCTATATTATAACAACAAATTTGTGCAGGCGAAGTCGCGAGTTTATCGCTAGTATACATGGTGGAAGAGCCAGCGCTCCATTTACGGAAACAGCATATAGGGTAAAATATTTCTACCTAACCTAAAACCTATACCTAAAGAAATTAATCAAGATGCATCAACAGTTTGGACGTAGGATTTTTTTTCCATACCTGTATTTCGTGTCACGCGATTACGTATAGATCCCAATAACATAAACACTTACTACTATACAAATACTACTAAAGGTTAAACAACTTTGAACTTTATCGCCAATACCTACGACTCGATTTCGGAATGAGCCGTGTGCGGCGGTGTTCCTTTGATAGGTTTATGTGTGCGTGCGTCGTCCTTACAAATGGCGTTTTATTTTAAAATGATAATTTTACTATTTATTTTGTTTGAAAAAATAACTTTTTCATTTTTGGAAATTTATTTTTTTCTGATTTATATTAGGCTTCTATAGAGTAGTTAAAACTGTTGTTTCATTTAATGTGGTGCTTACACTTCCACCCTGTATCAAGGCTATTATTATTTCTGTTTGCGTCGTTGAATTCAAAATTGATTGACTTATCAGGTTTTTCGAATACAGCTGAGCAATCATGGCGACATTAACAGGATACAAACTTTTTTTATGAAATTATCATAGACTAGTAACACTATTATTATTTTTGTCTATTCTACTATATGCGGGATAAAAAGTGAATCTTTTTTCTTTTACTTAAATGTTTAATTTTGTCGGACAAGAAATATTTTTTTTAAATATTGACGAGGGCAGTTGTGGCGGTTAATATCACAATTCCTCTTTTGGCTTCATTGTAGTCAAGAAAAAATATTTAATTTAAAAGCTTTAATACTTATTATTTAGCTTTCAATTTAGTTTGAGCATTTGTGAAAAAATAAACGGAAGAAGCAATTATTCTAATAGCCTTTAAAAGGTTAGCTTACATTATAATGATATTTAATGTACATATATATTCTTAAAATATATTTTTTTAATGGTATGTGGGAAGTATATTTAAAACCAGAAGGATTTTTTCTCTTTTTTAGCTTCTCGCTATATCCCCTACATAGCAGAACAGCCAGATGAAACTGTACCGTGGAAACGTAGTGCTATTCTGGAGACATTGCGCGTTGAACGGTGCAACTCAACGCCGCGGCTTGTCACCAGAATGAAAATATTAAGAATTTCACTTGCTCAAGTTATAAGCTAAAAAAATAATGAAAAACGTTGTAACTAAAAAAAACAGATATAATATTATTTTATTTATTGTGGAGCAGAGTGTCTTTACAATAGCTCTCTACCCTGCTATTTGCGGGATACAGCGTGAAGCTAATATTTTACAAATAAATTCATACTGCTATAATAGCAATCTATACATACAAAGTCCTGTCGTTAGCGAGTGACTGACAGACAACGCGTGAACAAAACCAATGAAATAAGAAAGTTAAAATATGGTGTGATTAATATGTACGACTGTTAGGGTACCTAGGGGAAAATCTTACGGGAACGGGAAAAAATGGATTCTCTCTAAAAGAGGATTTATTTTAATTGCTATGAGAACCTCCAGAGAACCTTATAGATTTTTCATCTTAGAGTCCACGCAGATAAATCAGTAAGTGAAGATGGAAATCTGTAAGTGAAATCACAATAAAGTAAAAAATTGTACCAACAACAAAATATAGACTAATTATGCATACAAACATAAAAAATACTACTACTTTTCTCAATTTTAGTAAACTTCACACGCAATGCCTCCAGAATTCGGCGGAGAGTGGAGAACCGAAGGTTCTTAATATGGAGGGAATGTCTTAACACTTGGTTCCCGGGTTCCTTCTACCTACTCTGCTATGTACGGCTACATTGTGAAGGTAAAAAAATCTTTCTCAAAACTAAAGAAACAATTTCAAAATATTTTCATATTCACTAAATATCCTTGAAATCTGTAAATAAAATCAAAAACTTAAACTCCCTATCTAATAATTGAAAGACGGACAAACCCCGGACACAAATCTAGACTCTTACACTACACTTTGCAATAAAAAAAATCTAATCAAAACCTAAATTTTAGTCCCATCTTCTAAAAAACTTACGCAAAAAAGTTTCTAAAGTTCAATTTATTTATTAGGAAAAGTTACATTATATCGTTGAATGAATTTTGTAACCGTCGAACGTATATAAAAGTGAATAGTTTCTAAGGTCCTAACACTTGTGATCTTACCTCCGACCTGATCTAACATACAGAAAACATGCAACTGGTGAGTTAGATTTACTATTTTATTATTATATTTTATTATAAAATAATAATAGATGGACCGATTTTGATAAAACCGTTATGTTTAGTATTAGATTTTAAAAAAATGTGTGGATTTTTTAAATAATTTTACTCAGTTAGAAGAATTTTATTTATCACATCATGTGACATTAACGATTTTTTTAATAATATAATGTAATAAATGGTAGAATTTGATAAAACTTTTATTATTTGTATTAGATTTTTAAATGTTTTTAATTTTTAAATTTGATCAATATTGTAGAAAAATTGTTTTTATCATATCTTATGTTAGATTAATATTTTTTATTATTATATAAAAATAGATGGACCAATTTTGATAAAACTCATCAGTATCAGATTTTAAAAATAATTGGATGTGTTTTACCCAACTGGACCAAATATCCAGTTAAAAAAAATATTTTTTTATAATAGAATATAATAATTGATGGACCTATATTGATATAACTTTTATCACTTCTGTTAGAATTAAAATGAACTGTGAAGTCGGTTGACAGACTATGTAGTCAGAATGTGTCAGACTAATATTTTTTACAATAATTATGGACCATTTTTATATCAAATTATGGACCATTTTTTTATAAAATATTTATATTTTATATTCTAATAGTAATTACGGTAAGAAATAGAGATATGGTATAAGTTTAGATTTTTTAATTTCTTTTGTTTTTATGACTCTAGATTCTCCTCCACTAATAATCAACATTTTGAAAAATAATTATATTAAATATCATTATATTAAATGTTTCTTACTAATTTTTATAGCAATATACAATAATCTAAAAAGATTATGCTGATATTACTTACATCCATAAAAAAATCCTCTGGGAAAAAATAATAATTTACATATGTCAATGTCGTATTTCCTAAGTATAATCGAATAGTATTAAATATGGTTTACATACTTATTTTAAATTCAACCTAATACTATAGTAGTTAACGTCAAAAATCGCTCGTTGAAGTCTTTTATATGAGTTTTCAGGGTTGAAGTAAACAATGAGTACTGCACTCGAGATAAAGCGAGATGTTGATAAATTGTGGGAACGGTAGCAGATTTTTTAAATAATTGTGCTTATTTTACACCATTATGGTTGAGTGATGTAGACGATTACGGGTTCAAATTTCGAATTTTAAATATACACATTCTAAATATTTTTAATATTTTAGATTTTATTTTAATTTCGGATGTCACTATTAAGAAAGTTAATGAGCGAAGAGACGAGACGAGAATATTTTTTTAATAATTTTATTTTAAAAACTTTAACATAGACGTAAGTTTTAGTACCAAGAAGGACGTAGAGTAAAAAATAACAAGCAAAATGATTACAAGAATGTCCTGTCACAAAATTCTCTTTACCCAACATGTATTGCAAAAATCATATTTTTTATTAGTAAATAGCTCAGACTTAGTTACACAGCTTTTTATTTGGAAACGCTCTTAAACTTCAAAAGATAATCATATTCTCACACATAAGTATAGTATAAATTGTTATTTATGTTTGTTTCTGAAATATACTTTTAGAATGTGAAATATTATCACTAAAACTAAATCAAAGTTGCGAAAGATGGAGTAATATAATATTTCGTATGTTTAAACTGAATTGTAGGGGTGCACTTGAGTTTATAATTTATTTAAATTTTTTCCTGCTATAAAGGTAGGCTAAGACAACTTCCTTCTGATTCTCCGCTCAAAGAACAAGAACAAGAAAACAATTTAAATATAATTCTTACACAAATTACTAAGACTTATCTCTTTTATTCCAATATAAAGTTATATAAACAGTCTAGAGAACAACAGAAACCTTAAACCTAAGCTAAAAATAAAACACACCTGAAACTAAACTAAAAAAAGAAACAGTTTTTTTACCTAAATTCAAATATAATTTTCCAGTTCATCGTAGCCACCGCTCTCTTCGGCCTCGCCGCCGCCGCCTTCTCTCCCTATCCGGAACAGTCAAACCGTCCTCAAGCGGCGTACGAGAGGAACGCGCGTATTCTGGCGTACGATTCTGATGTGAAAGAAGATTCCTACAGATTTAACTACGAAACTGAAAACGGTATTAAAGCTCAAGAAGAAGGACGCGAGGTAAGCTTTTTTTGGTAAAGATGTGAAATATTTTTTATTATTGCGTTGGTATGAATCAATTATTACAGTATTTGTGTAAATTTTGTATTATTGCTCCACTCCGTTTTACATATTTACTAGAGAAAGAGAGTAAGAGTTAACATACTACGTTCTCCACCTTCCAGTCAATTTTCGAGACATTGCGTGTTGAGAGGCGGTAATGAACGCAGCGCTTTGTCTTGTTATTAGAGCGAGTAAATGTTAAGACTAAACACTTATTTCCCTCTGTCTACTCTGTTATATGTATTATATAACGTGGAAAAAATAGCCAAGTTCAAATTTTTTAATTAAATATCACACCTCAGTCAGTACTCCACAAAATAGGAGAAACTCTAGAACTTACTAAAAAAATAAAGCCTAGACCCACACTTTCTACATATATATGTTGATATTATACGTTCATTTAAAGGGCATCGGTCATTTTAAAGGTTGAAGCATATATTTTCAGATATAGTACCATCCCAACGTTGCTTCATATAATATACTGTCTCGTTTGATAAATTGATGAGTTGATTGATGTACGGCGAGCTAAATGTTAGTTATCTTATTAAGATTTGTAAATTAAGTTAGCCATTTTTTATTTATATAAATATGTATATAACTTGTTCTGTAACGAGGCAAAGGGCAGCAGTGAGTTTCGTCACTCAACACACAGTGCTTTCAGAATTCTGCATAAATCGGGCAACCAAAGTATTTTAACGCTAAATTCCCAGGTTCCCTCTGCCTACCCTGCTACGTGCGGGATACAGCGTGAAGCAAGACAATCTATTCCTTACGCTCCGCCCAATTCTCAAGCTCTTGAGTATTGAGTAACGGAACTCAACGCTGAATTCTGTATTCTTACCAAAGCGAGCAAGTAAAAAAAAATCTCCCTATCACAGCAATCATACAGTTTTTTTCCTATTTAAGATTCTTTATCATCTATCCATTAATCTTAAAATATTCCAAGTTAATATTTTCATAAAAATGCAGGTCAAATAGATCATTGTAAAGCGACTTGTTTCACATATTACTTATTACATCTATCGAATATCATTACAGATGCCAGTCGTAGTGTAGGGGTACAAGCGTACGACTGTCAACGCAGGTTATGGGTTCGATTCCCACTCAAGATTATTGAACTGAAAATTTATCGCTCTGGTGACGAGGCAGAGCGCGGCTCTTATTAAAATATATCTATACTAATATTATAGTTACTTAGAATGAATATTTCATACACAAACTTCTATGTTAAATTAAATCATTCCCCCAAGCTGAGATTGAACCCACACCAATATTCCACTGTATCGTGACCGCCTCCAAAAAAAATAAATAAACGATAATACCAAATTTAGTACTAAATCGTAATATTACTCAAAATACTAATATATTGTAAAAAAATCATATTAAATATGCACATAATTTGAAGAAAATTTTGTAATTTATATCTTCTGTGTGTGATTTAAATGAATCATTTCACCACTTCTTTTTATATAGAAGTTTTATAGGCAATTTAAAAAAAATATTACTTTATAATAATTTATGATGACAGTAATTCTATAGAATGAATGTGGAAGATGTGTTTTATTATGAAATTGACTCTTCATTATTTAATTTCTTCATATTTTGAAGCGATCGGTAAACGTATAAGTAAATATTATGGTTGTGGGTTCGATTCCCATTCAGGGGTATACATTAAATTAATTTTTAAGTTCTGGTAACAGTAGTGCATTGATTTCTCCGCCACTCAATAAATAACACCTTGAAAATTAAGCGAAAAGTAATAATAGGAATTTAGTGCCTTAAAAATAGATACCTTCTGCTTTCCACAAAACTTATATTACCAAATCCTATAAATATCTTCGATATTGAATTCCAGGTCGACGGTATAGAAGCGCAAGGTGGTTTCCAATACACCGGCGATGACGGTCAGATCTACTCAGTCAGCTATACTGCCGGCCAGGCTGGAGTTCAGGCCCAGGGTGCCCACTTCCCAACCCCTCCCCCAACTCCTGAAGCTATCCTGAAGGCTTTGGAACAGAACGCTCGTGATGAAGCCGCTGGTATCATTGATGATGGTGAGTTTTTTGCTTTAAAAATTGATGTTAATTTTTATTGGACTAGATATTAACTAATTTGTGAATCAATTCTAATTAAAGGTTGTGGATTCGATTTCCACTGGGGAAAGTGAATTATTTTTTTTTTCTTATTCTGGTAACAAGGCAAAGCATGGCGATGAGTTCGATCACACAATACGCAATGCCTCGCTAAAAAATCTAACCGAGAATGTGATGTCAAAAAGTAGAGAGTGGAATGATTTGTCATATAAGTTTACAGTGGGTTCGATTCCCATTCGGTAAAATTAATTATTTTTCATCTGCATATCCCGTTATAAAAAAAAACATAACTTTAACATAAATTACGAAACATCAAAAAGCAATACCCAAACAAACATATCTATCAAATAGATAGTTGCTTTACAAAACAAAAAAATAGAATACCTTAAAAGCCTTTCGCAGAAATCAATTTAGAGACTAACATTTAAGCGAAGATTACAAACCAAACCTGCAAGTTGACCTTAATACTTGATAGATGATTCTAAAACACCTGTTCGTGAGATTGCACCATATAACACCTATAGCCGCACCCAGAGAGGTCAATTAGGGTAAACGGGCTTTAATGTTATTCATTTAATGTTGTAATGGATTTAATAGGATGTAGGTTCGATTTCTTATTTCTTTCTTTCTTTCTTTCTAAAATTAAATTAGCTTCACGCTGTATCCCGCACACAGCATGGTAGGCAGAGGGATTCTAGTGTTAAGACACTCCGTTCCCCACTTTCTTTCTAACAAAATGAAATTAAAATATATTCACAATTTTTTTGTTTGTTAAAATGGATAACAAATTTGAATCACAAACAAAAAACTATGTTTTATTAAACTTCTGACCTTAGAGATTACCTTTTTTGATAGAAAATCGAACCTACAACTTTTGCGTTTAGTCACACGCCCCACGACGGTTTCGAAGATATGGTTTCATATAAATTTTCATTAATTTAATTATAATTAAGTACTAATTAATGTTTTTGAGTATAAATTTTAGACTTTCAAAATTCAGATTTTGTTCAGCAATCGCAGTTGTATCTTGCGCAATATTTACATATATGTAAATTTAGAGTTGTGAGCTTTGGTTCTTTGATGGCAGATTGCGCAATATTTGACCTCACGGTGAATCATTAAATTTACTATGAAATGCACTTCTATTATCTCGGTGTTTATAGGTTCAATTACGTGTTGTTGTATATAATTGTACAAATATATACGTTTTTCATAAATTCTTAGGGTTTATACTTGTTTGAACTCAACTTTTTTTAAATTTATCTTTTTAAGTTTACTAGCTTGCGGTGAAACATTAAAATGATTTACCGGCAGACCAGCTTTTAAAATAATTATTTAAAAAAAAAAAAAAAATGGCAAATTATTTAATATTTAATATATTTTTCAAGGCTTACTAAAAGTTGGAAAAATAAAAGTCATTCAAACATTAAATTTAAAACATTTAATATTTTTATAACAAAAAATTAGTTTTGCGTAGTCTCCCACATAAAGCGTAAAGAATCTTACTTTATTCCTCCGAGTGGGAATCGAACCCACAAACGCCGCGTTTACAAATTTATATTTAAATTTCTTCGACTTAAAAATCTGACATAAATAATAAATCAATGTCAGACGTCAAATATTATCAAATATAATGTATTGCTAATATCTCTTAGAGAAATGGATACTTTTGGTTGAACGCCAACCTACATAGCTTTACGGCGTAACATATGACCTTTCCTGTTTTACACAAGAGCTAGCCTGGGAAAGGTTTAGTTTAGACGATTTCGTTTATTATACATACATACATAGAGTAATGTATGTAGGCGTGTATCTTTCCCATACAGTGTATAATGGAGATTTTTTTTTAGTTTCACGCTGTAACCTGCATAAAGTGTTAAAATACTTCGTTTGCCCACGTGATATTTTTATTTTCTCGTTCTGACAACAAAGCAAAGTGCAGCGTTGAGTTCCACCACTCAATACGTAATGTTGCGATGAATTTTGACGGATGGTGGGGAACGGGTGTTTCTTAATGGGTAACGAGTATCTTAAACTTAGGTTACGAAACAGCATGAATCTTAAAAATAGTGTATGTGGAACTAAACGCCGCACTTTGCCTACTATAGCGGTGAAAAGAAAATAATTATCCCGAATGAGAATCAAACTCACAACCCACAACGAGACGATCTCAAGATTTTATAAAATACTTACTACTAAAAATATTCTAACCTACAGACAAGCTATTAACTCATTTGTATGTAAATATAATCTATGAATAAAAAAGAACGTGTGAATAAAACACAGTGAATGAATGATCAAATAATGGATAAACTATTAAATAAGTTTTTAGATATTTTTTGTAAATCACAATTATTTTGATAGCGTGAGATGTGTTTTGCTTAACCTTTTTTTACTTTTTCCTTTACATTTCTTTATTTAGACGTTATTATAGCTTTTCGGTGTTGAGTTCTGCCACTCAACACGCAATGCCTCCAGAATTCGGCAGAAAGTGGGGCATGGAGTTTCTTAACACTAGGTTCCCTCTGCTTACCCTGCTGTGTGCGGGATACAGCGTGAAGCTGATTTCTATTTTAATTTTATTATAGCTCTTTTGTGGTGGTTGTATAGATTCTCACTGCATTAAGTTCCACTACTCAGGTGCTGACACCATTATCAGAATAGCTCAAAGATACCATATTATTTTGTTGTCTCAAAGTTTCACAATACAATTTTAACAAGTCGATCAAGTTTATTAGTCGTTTCAGTTTATTAGATATTGTCACGTGGTTCCTAGTCAACCAAATAAATTTGTGATAAGAAACTATAATAATAATATTATTTATGTATTTCCAGGTTCTTACAACCCAGGCAAGTACGGTGGCGGCGCTGCGTTCGTACCACAACCAAACTTCGCGCGTCCCCAAGCTGGATTCCGTCCTTACAAATTCTAAAAAGCATATCTGACGACTTGTTTACATGTGAAAAACTATCTTTTTATCTTATCTTATCTTTAATAAGAGGCTAATCTTTTTATATTGGTTTATTTTTTTTATGTAGGCTAAATTAGGCTTTCTATCTTTTTTTTTCTAGGAATATCTTGATGTGAACAAGTGTTTAGATACTAGATAACTCTTATGTTCAACAAAATGTAAATGTGATAATAATCCGTATTTAGTTTTACGATTCCAGTGAATGGATATATTATTTATTCTATGAATAAAAAATGATTTTTTATATGTAATGTGATTTTTTATATTTTTTTATAAAGTCCTTTTGTGTATTTCCTTAGACGCTTATAGAAAGAAAGCTTTCTTAAAATATTGAAAAAAATATATTTAGAAATATTATAGTAATTATTAATTTATTTTAAAAGTATCTATTAATTGAGAATGCAGACATTATGTCACTAAAATAATAAATAAAAAAACCGTAAAAAAAGAGTCCAGCTCATCCATTGAGGTTTCCATACAAAAATTGGAGGTCTCCAGCTTTTTCTGAAGTTCAAGCATAGCTTAGTTAGAGCCCTTTCATCTGATATCTCACTTGAACTAGCGGCTTTAATACCAAATTTGCCCACTCTTGTCGTAGATGCTTACTGCCAAATTTTATAATTGTAGGTCAACCGGAAATACTATTACTTTTGATTCCCTTTACAGTGTCGAAATACGCGGTTTTTGCGATATAAACGGCCATATATATTTTTTAAGTAAATGTAGAAATACGATTTTTTCAGAAAATCAGCCGTAAATCTGAGTATATGGCTTGAATTTCGACTAGATATCTCCAAGCGTTCCTGAGATAAAGGGTCTTGACAAACAGACAGATAGACGGACAGACAACAAAGTGATATTATAAGGCTCCTTTCTTCCATAAAAGTTACGGAACCCTAAAATAGCTTTACAAAATTTTAAGGTCCATTGAAAGAACAAAAAAATGTTATAGATGTAGATATGGAGATTAAAATATTGCACAAAATATTTAATTCTTTTGAAACGACAATATAAAGTTAAGAAGCTATATCTAATTGATAAATTTGATTTTTAATATATAGTTTTTATTTTATGGCAATTCGTTTAGCACTTTTTGAAATTTACGTATGTATATTTACACCTGCTTACTTTATTTTTTTTTCTCATCTTCAGTTTATAATGCTTCGGCCTCAAATAATGATCGAAGATCTTTAAATTCATTTAAATTGAAACCAATTGAAATTAACATTGCAACGTTAATTTTTCAAAGAATTAATACTTCTAACTACGTATGAATCACCACGAGGTGTCAAAATTTTGTGTAAGATAAGAACAAAACAACTAGGACCACGACAATCTAAATATGCAATAATAAAAAAGTTTAATTGTTACAAGTGTTTTATTAGTAAGAATACAGAATATTAGAGAGGATTTATATTAAAAAGACTTTTAAAAAATACAAAATTATGGCACGGTGACTATAATTAATAAGAATATCCTGAGCTAGGATTGTAGCTGCCTTG
>DWQW01010674.1:0-11965 GCA_018249695.1 Heliconius erato demophoon
GTAATATTATCTAAGTGAGATGATCCTTGGGGAATATAGGGGTATATTCTCCAAGGACGATGTCAAAGCGTTCTACGCCGCGTAGTTTCGGCTCAGAAACGAGGAGAATATAAAAATATATAGATTTGTTATCTTTTTAAATATTATATATTTATTTTAAACTTTATCTTGACGTATGTTCAAATTGAATAAGAGGAATAATTACCGTTACTTGTAATATGTATATCACAGCACTTACCTGAAACAAATATAAAATGGATTAGTTAAATAAATAAATCACTGCTATTTGATTAAAATACACACATTTAGATTACTTTAATAATAACATTTTGATTGAAGTTCATCAGTTAAATATAAAATATTAAGTAATTAAAAAAATATGTCTTATTTTGCACAAAGAAAAGAAAACGTATAAAAGTTTGAAGAACGTAGCGGGATTGAAACCCGCACCTCTAATTAAGCTAAATAAAGAAATTTAATATACTTAAAAAAATATATTGTTGAAATTTCAAAAATGTCTATATCGTTTTAGGTGCTATATAGCGGTTGTTGATTAATATACACTGTTTTTCTCATTATCTTTATTTTTAAATTGAATTTGCTTAATGAAAAAAAAGCAATAATCATAAGTATTGCACTCTATTTATGTAATAGGAGACATTCAAAATACATACATATATCATACACGGCAGTGTCACGAAATTACACGTCAGTGGCTAAGGGTTAAAAAAATAATTTTGCGCTGCACCCCACACGTACCAGGGTAGTCAAAAGGAACCTAATGTTAAGATAAGTCCGTTCTCCTCATTCCGCTCAATGTTTAAGACATTGCGTGGCGGAACTCAATCCCGCCCTTTATCTTATATTGCCAGAGAATGAAAATCATTAACTCCATAGATTGATCGTCGATCTCACAATCACACGTTTTTCACGTTTTCAATAATATAAATCATTATTTACATAATTTAATAAGAATTTCGATTTAAAATTATAATTTAAGGATGATGTATTTAGTTTTGGTAAATATTGACAGTAGCTCAGTGTATTTGGTGAAACGCAGACTAACTTCCTAATCGAACTTAGCTGGGACTGGGGAAGTTTGGAAACTATTTCTACTTCAACATCTAAGAGCTAGTGTGGATACTTGACAAGCGGATGGAGAAGATTAAATATTTCAATTTGGTATTGAAATTTTAAAGTAATTTTAAATCAAATTATTTTTTTTTAGCTTCACGCTGTATTACTATTTATTACTCTGTACATAGCAGGGTAGGCAGGAAACCTGGGAACCTTGTGTTAAGATACTTCGTTCCCAGTAAGTCACTTCCGTTCCCGACTTTCCGCCTTCCGCAAGTCTGTAGGGATTGTGTGATTGAGTGGCGGAAGTCAACGTCATGCTTTTCTCTCGTTAAATTTAATTTGCAAAATACTTAATTAAATTATTAATACGGTACTTTAAATAATATATGACTTGGTGAGTTTGAATTTTCACTGGTAATGTTAATTCAATTTAAGTTATTTAATTTTTTTTGTTCGTATAAGACAAAATTCGCTACTCAATACACAATATCTGCAATTTAAAAGGATATTGTAGAACGGAGTGTCTTAACACTAGTTTCTTTCTACATTTTATTTCAAAGTATAGTGTGAAGCTAAAAAAACTACTAAAGTTAACTTTTTAACATTCCCAAAAAATATATTACACTACAAAGCCAGCCAAAATAACGAGCATTAATTAAAACATCGCCAAAGCTAAATAGTTCGTAAAATCCACAATCCGACCGACCTGAGGTAAAAGCCGCAGGAAACGGGAAAAGGGGAAGTTTTTTTTACCTAATTTCGCAACACAAAACCTCAACTATCGCTTCCGGCGACCTAAACAGCTAAAACGAACGCCCCAATTTTACTAAGTTGGTTATACTCAACTGTGATTTGGACGAGCCTAACCACTTTGGCTTTATTTTATTGGGTGTTTGAATGTTATACTTTTTTGTGATATTAAAATTAAAGTAAAAGCTGATGACGATGGAGGGTTTTAATGGATTGGAGGTAGGCATTGCGTGTTGAATGGTGGAACTCAACGCCAGGCTATGCCTCGTTACGAGAGCGAAGAAATCAAAAATTATTAAACATTTCATTCCCCTGAGTGGGAATTGAAACCACAACCGTCGCATTTACAGCCCCAAGTCGCTTGTGCGCCTTCGCCACGATGACCCCATAAGGATGGAGAAATATTTAGAACTACATTTAAATTTAAACGTACCTACAAATTGGAGGGTCGCCATGAAAATCATAAAAGATCTTTAAAAAAAAACTGTGATTTATCATTAAGTTTCCTCTGTTTACTCATAAAATGTTACATAATTATATGTTAAAACAAAACAAGTATCAACTTTTTACCAAAAACCATTACCTTTGGATCATGAACCTCGTATAGTTAGAAGGCGAGAGGAACTTTAAATTAAAATAAATTGCTCTGCACATTTGAGAATGTATCTAACAAACTGTAATGCGAAACTAGATGGTAGCTAAAGGTATACGTGGCTATTTGAGCTTGGATGGTCAGTCTAAATGAAGACAAAAACGGGCGAAATACATTTTGCGGTTAGATGACGGTGCACGGGAGGTATGTATGCCTTTCGATTGGCTATTTGCTAACTTTTGGTTGGTGCAATTGGTGATTTTTGTATGATGATTGATCATGTAAAAGCTGATTTAAGTATTTTAAACGAAACTAATTTAACCGGATTAATCGCGTATATTTAAGATTTTACATTTTGGAAACTCGACGTTTCGAACACTTTGCAGTAAGTAGTCCGTGGTCACGGGTAGACTGAGGTGTCATTCGTCTGTCAGTTGACATAATAAAATAAATATTTTTTGAATTACAAAACGCACAAAATAATGTTATTTTACACTTCGGAGGGAAAACATACTAACATACATTTTAGTTAACGTTTAAAAATTGTAACGTAGTGGATTTAAATTATTATACGCTTGGTACAGGTTATTTAGGTATATTGTTATCATCTCTATAGAGACAGACGTTTTTACAGCGTTCCGCTACTAAACGATTATTGCTAAGTATGATCATTGAGCAGGAAATAATCATATTGAATCAATATTTTTACCATTTTTAATGATGTATCCCAAAACTAAAAATATCCTAGCGGCACAGTATCTTATTGTAATAGTCGGTTGTGGGTTTGCATTCGGAAGAATAAAATAACTTCATTTCACTACTTCCATAACATAAATATATTACACTGTGTCCAGCTGAGTTATTCAGTATGCAATATTTAGAAAATTGGGACAAAAATAGAGCACATAGTGTTTCCTTTCCACCTATCCTACTATAAACAGGATAAAGAGCGAAGCTACAAAAAAATACGAACCCACAGTCAGTTTACAAAACATAATTTGGAGTCTGCACCACAACACAACAGTCTGCAATGTCATCTTCATACTTGCAATGTTATTACACGAAGTTTAAAATGAAGTTAGCTTTGTCTAACTTTTGATTAAAGTTGCTATCTTAATTATAAACCGCGGCGACGTAATACGACCACGCTTTTTTGTGGCCTTACTATTTATGAGATTTTACAAAATGTAATTCCACATTTTATATTAAAATACGAGTATGGTAGATTAGTGCTTTTGTTTTATGAATTTTATCTAAACATCAAAAGTTATTAGTGTAAAATCACTTTGATTTAATTAAAATAAAAAAAAGAAAAGGCCAGTCGTGGCGCAGCGCTAGGTGTGACTGTAAAACCGACTGGTTGTGGGTTCGATCCTCACTTGAGGAGATTAAATATTTACTTAAATTTATATTCCCATTTCATCGCTCTGGTGTCGAGGTTAAGCGCGGCGAATTGAATTGAATTTGCCGCGCTAATGAATTCTGCCACTCAACACGCAATGCCTCCAGAATTTGCCAGAAAGTGGGGAACGGAATGTGTTAACACTAGTTTCCTTGTGCCTACCCTGCTGTGCGCGGGATACAGCGTGAACCTTTAATTAAGTAATATAAAGAAATACTATCGTGTAGATATTGTTTACTATTTATATGTTTAGCCTGTAATGTGAAATAATTTATAGAGTATAGAATAAATTTCTATCAATTATAAATAGTCATTGATTTAACAAAAACTCTGAGAAAATAAGATAAAATTCCGTCCACGCACTCACATTTGTCATTAAGATATGTTGATAAGAATAAGTTTTTTTTTGCTCATTTAAAGATTTTACTTGTTGGGCAGTGATATTTAAGTTCGTGGGGGTTCCGTCTTATTTATATTTAAGACATCTTTTATCTGGGCTTCCCTTAATGATAAGTTAGGCATAGTGAAAAGTTGTGTAATGGCACATTGTAAGTACCCCAAGGTGACTCCGACTCCAAATTTCACGGTTTTGGTAATAGTAATTGGATTCAACCACTCAATATTAATATCGAGATAAAAGTGGATAATGGAGTATTTTAACATTAGGCTATTTTAACGTGGTCATATAGGGCTGTACGTGGGAGATGTGTCAAGCTAAGAAATAAAAAAAAATATTACATAATATATAAATTCCTAGTTGTATTTAAGGCTACAACAATACTATTGAATCAAATACATTCGCTCAAAATTAAAATGTAATTATTTAACTTACCACTCAAAATAATAATCAAATTTTATCCAAATTAACAATAAATCGTTAATATCCAAATTAACATTACTCAATCTAAGTCACAATAACTATTGAAACGTTTCATGTATTTTACTCAACAAATGATATGTAAACAATATTAGCGTATTAATCAGATGCTATTGGCATAATGGATATCTCGTCAATCAATTTTGATGCCTAATTTTGCCATGTTTGGCTCATTTTAGTATGAAGCATTAGTTCTAACGAAATTTCGTTGGTACATACCATACCGTACATACATACGCGCTTCTAGTTGTATAAACCTAATATTTGATATGCTATCCTAATGTTCCTAATGCATAATTTAACTACGGCATTAGAAGTGCATTTCAATTGGTCTGAAATGTATTTAAAGCTGCATTTCTATTCATTATCATATTTTGTATACGTATTTGTATTTGTTATAGCTTCACGCATTTGCATTTTGTTATTCTGTTTTACAATTTCCTAGGTAACAAAATTATACAGATAGACATATTTTGTTTTTCAAAGCTAAGGAGTATGTATGCAAGAAAAAATACTTATAATATCTTGATTCATCTTGAAGGTGCTGGGTCTATCTTATTGCCGGTTGCCGAGATCAGACACTAGCTTGGATTTGCAACCCCAGTATTTTGTAAGTTTAAGGGGCACTAATATTCACTTTAACTCGCCGGGCTCCTCTCTCTGCCTAACCAAATTCGAAATTATTCTAATTCTCTTTTGAAGTAGGTTTCTTCGTTCTAGACAAGTGCTTAGTAAACTATAGAAATATTATAAAAAGTGAATCGAACATTTCCATAATATTATCGTATGTGTAAAATTATGGACACTCCTTTTTTCTATTTACCATCTTAAACAAAGCTTGAAAAATAAAAAAACGTAACGTTATATTAAAAAAATTAATTTATTTGCAAAATTATTAATATGTATGCTGTAAATATCCATCAGGATCTTGCTGTCTCATCATTCGAGCGTTCCGTATGCAAAATCCACGTTGGCATTATATTAAAAGTTTGAAACACGTTACGAACTACATCCAGGCAGGCAGACTGGGCAAGAATCGTTCTCGCGAGACTTCGGCAGCGTCGGAGTTTTGCAAACGACTTAGAACTTGCCGAATATAGCGACACTTTCGGTTTAGATGGTGGTTGTTTTACATTCGGTCTCACCTGGAAACTTTTTTGTGAAGAGTTGGGTCTGGTTTGAGAAGAGCGCGTGTTCAAATTTTGGGATTTTAGTAAATTCTGATTTTTTCTGTGAAATTATATAAAGTATAATGTTTAGAATTGTGATCTGTTGTTGGTTTATTTGTCAGTCAAAATCAATGCTTGTTATTTGGTATTTATGTGATTTTTTTATAGTTTACTTGTATAAAATTTTTATTCCTGTATTCATATGGACATAGTAACCCTTTGATATCATTATTATAACTTTATCAGAATTTTATCTTGATATTTTTTAAGACTAACACTTGTATGAGATCTTGGAACAGAATATAACAGGAAACAGATTATTTAACAATTTTTTTTGCACCTATTTTCGAATATCGAGCAATGTGGGAAAACTAAAAAAAAGGTAACGTGTTATCCTCGTCCATGAAATCTAGTACAAGTTCGATACTTCTTAGTTGTTAGGGACTTTTGGCTCGGTCAAGTGGGACTTTCACAAGACGTGAGAATTCATATAAAGACAAAAGTTTTATGTTGGCCGAGGCTTCGAATCGATAAGTCGTTGTTTTTTTTCTGGATAAAAAAAAGGAAGTTCTTGTAAGATGTTTGTAATCTTTTAATAAACCAAAATGGTTATCTGATATAGGTTTCAAACAAATTTTAAATTTCGGCATATACATAATTAACCTATTAACTTAACCTCGACCAAAATATCTATTACACCTTGTGTAATAACCATTTTAAAACGATACATAATACAATAAAGCCCTATAAGACTAGCCATTGTGGCGCAAGGCGCAAGCGTGCAGTCTTAAACGTAACGGTTGTGGGTTCGATTCCTACTCGAGGGAGTGAAATATTTAATATTTTAATTTTCCTCAATATACCAACGCCCTCAAGGCGCAATGCCTCAAGATTTCAGCGAAAAAGTGGGGAACGGAAGTGTTTGAATGGGAAATAGAGTGTCTTAACTCTAGGATCCTAGATTCCCACAACCTAGCCTGATATTTGTGGAATACAGTATAAAGCTATAAAAAAGAGTATAGATTGATATTGGCATCTAATAACTTGGCAGATATACAAAAAAGGCGACACGATATTACGCCACACCTCAGCGTTCCTCGATAGCTTCACTCGGGTATTTTAGGATAGTGTTTTACGATCGTATTAAGTCTTCGAACCAAATTGGTAGCGCCTTTATTGCGAAATACATAAAGATGATGGAAAACTTGGCCTAAATTTTTATACGTAGATAGATAGGTTATAAAGAAATTGGATATTTTTTCTCTTTATTTTGCATTATAGGCAGATAAAACTCCAATTATTAATATAGAAAGATATTCTATAAAATTGATATTCTTTGGAGTTCACATTATAAGTTTTTTGTATAATCTATAAAAATATAGAACAAAAATATGGGTGACAATTTTTATAAGAAAAACATGAAGAGAAATTGCTTTATATAGAATGCTTAGTGACTTGCAGTATTGTGTTCCACCACTACTCGCCACGCTACGTGCATAGCGGAGTGTCTTCACATAGGGTAACCGTAAAACTCATTACGCAGAAAATTCTTAAAGATACAAAAAATTAGTATTATATATTTTTGATTTTTTTTAGATTAGATTAGCTTCACGCTGTATCCCGCACACAGCAGGGTAGGCAGAGGGAGCCTAGTGTTAAGACACTCCGTTCCCCACTTTCTGCCGAATTCTGGAGGCACTGCGTGTTGAGTGGCAGAACTCTACGCCGCGCTTAACCTCGACACCAGAGCGAAGAAATGGAAATATAAATTTAAGTAAATATTTCATCTCCTCGAGTGGGGATCGAACCCACAGTCCCACCAGTCGATTTTACAGTCACACCTCGTGCCGCTGCGCCACGACTGGCCTCAATTGATTTTTTTTTAATTGGTATTAAGTTATATATTATATAGAAAAATCCAATTCCTCTCTTAGGATTTAAATACCTAGAGATAGTCTTATCTAGTTAATAGCCTAATTTAAGAAATAGATGAAAAAAAATAAAGCCGATAATTTTGGAAAAATTAAAAAAATGCTATTCAAAGTGTCGGTAGTATTTTTTTTAAACATAACCAAAAAAAAAGCTACAAAAATGTCATTAAGGTCCATTTTACATGCAAACAAAAGAAGAATCTCTTCATTTGAATACTAGCGTAGTTGTCTCTTCAAATCTCTACACTCGTGCCTAATTGCCCACCCGCAAAGCTATTGTCGGTCTGGTCTAACTTGAATTTGAGATGCAATTTCTGAAGACTTAGGTTCTGAAGCAACCTTTGCTCTTTTGTTCTGTTATACTTCTATAGTGGTAAGCGGAATTGACTGGAGGCTGTGGTGGGAGTCGGTGATAGCGTTTGACGCAGCGGTTATGGGTTTGATTTCTAACCTGGGCTATAATCATAACTACCTTATTCACATTTACCCGCTTTAGTAGATGGAGCACGGCGTTAAGTTCCGCCTCTCAATACGCTATGTATAGAATTCAATTTGTAAGTAGAGAAAATATTAAGACCGGATTACGATAACTAGGCTATGATTAAAATAGTAAAGGTTTAAATTTATAGGTCACATTTAGTTTAGAATTATTAAGAATCTAATCGGGTTAAACGAAAAGCATCAATATAAAAGCAAAACCATAATAATAATAACAGTAAAATAATATATTTGCCAATCCCCTATCCAATAGTAAGTAAAGCCTTAGCAGGTAATTTGTAAATTGATTCCTGGCGCCGGTTTGGCACTACATCGGCCGCAATCCGCTATTGTCCGTTTCTATATTTGCATAAACGTATATGAGAGCTGGGCTTAAGACGGATCGATGAGAGGTTTAAATGTTTGGTTGCTCTGTGAGGATACGTTATTGAATATATGTACCAGTATATATATGTATATAAATATGTATGTTTAAATTGTAAAATTGTACTTTAAAAATCCGGTAGCCCTCGTGCTTTCCGTGACCTGGAGGAACCAGTAATATCGATATTATGTTATCGAAAGTTAACCGAGGCCTCCCTTGTCTCTCTTACCAGTCACTCTTGCTCAAAATTTAATTTCTATTCATATTAAAGCATACAAACAAAATTTTATTCCACACAAATTAACCAAGGTTACCTTACAAATACCTTACAAAGGGGGAAACCAGCGTTAACACAATAAATAATCATTTATTAATATGATAGTTATCTTTAATTAACATTGCCTCGCATTGAACACAAGTGGATAAATTTCACAGATGCACTTCAATATATTTGAATGTAGTCATACTGTAATAGACTTGAACCCGCGCCAAAGATGCACAATTGATTACCGTTATTACAATACTAAATTGGTTTCTGAAGAATGGACCTCTGCAATTTCGTGTAAAAGTTGAACATAGGATATGAACCTGGAACACTTGGAATTGGTCCAAGTTTAAGGCATTTGCTATAGATTTTTGGTTGATAATTTATCAGATTCGTGAGAATGTAAAGAAGTATTAAGGGGCACGGATCGACATTCAGTGGGCCAATACCTGGTTGTAAATGAAATATCACTTTCTTAAGTCACTTATTGGGAATATGAATTAAATTAATTTTCCTGCTCTGGCAAAATATCTCTGATAGATCCTGGGTTCAAATTTACAGGTAACATTTAGTTACATTAATATTGAGTGTGTCTGGACACAAACTTCTCTTTTCGCAAAAATATGAAACAAGAAACATTATTTATTTCCACAGGATATCTTTAAATATAAGTAAGAAGATAACAGAATAATATAGTACCTTATCTTCTTTTAACTTAGCAAAATGGATTAAAACAAGAAAAAAAGTACGTATAATTTTACCGATAATGTTTTTACTCGCCGTCCCCCGACACTGTGGACTCCCTCAACGCTTTATTAATTAGAACTTAACTAAATGAACGTATATTTATTATAAGCGTTGCCTCTGAAGAGTTTTTATACCAGCGACCCCCTTGAGACATCGTTATATTAAGTATAAATAGCCATCCTATATTGAATATACAAAGGCTTTGTCGGTGCAGTGGAAGACGTGTAAAAAGCTGGTCTATTTCTGTAGATACATAAGTTCAATAGTTTCCGTGAACATAGCAGGGGTAGGCAGAGGAAACCTGGGAACCTATTGATAAGAAGTTTTCCTTCCCTACACTTGTATAGCCATTGGTATAAAATTAATGTAAAGATAATGATAATATTTTCTTACGTATCTAACATAAAAATAAGAAAAATATTATTTTAATACAATATATTATTTTCTTATGTCTAAACACTATATTTTAAGATTAAAAATGGGAAGAAATCAGAAGAAACTTGTACTACTTAGATAAAATATAATATAATATCTAATATAGGTTTCACTACCTATTTGCAATCGGGTTGTGAAATATTGTGAATCGAATTATATCTATTACATATTTTAAAGAATAAAGAAAAACGAGAACCGTTGTGCAGTGGGCACAGCATCTGATTGTAAACGCTACATTGTGGGTTCGATTCCCAATGGGGCGACGAAGTACGACAACGTATTTTCATTTTCTCACTCTAGACAAAGAGAAAGCACGCCGTTGAGATCTACCACTCAATGCACGTTGTTTCGAAACTAATACATACAACATTTATAAATATAGATGCTGCTTTAATAATAATAATAATAATAAACTCTTTATTGTACACCCAAAAAAGAAATAATATAAAACAAATGTAAGAACATGTACAATAGGCTTTAGTTACAGTTTACCTTTTTTGTCTATATTATGATAACCTAAATTAAATATTTACGTATAAAAACATAAATATTCACAAATTACATTTATACAATTTTTTGCATATTCAAAATATCATAAAACAAAATATAAATATAAAAAATATAGGAAAAATTAAAAGGTACAAATTTATAAGACTCCAGATTTCACCTAAGTAGTGACAGACCAGCTGGCATGAATGTGGCGTAAAGCGCGGTGACCGTAAGCAAAAGGAGACTTGCGCCAAGGATTTTTGTTGAAATTACGTAAAAAATCCAATATTCTTTAGTCCGATTTAGCTTCTGGAGTCAGGTCGTGAAACGTTACCGTTTGGATAGTTGCATATATTAGGTGACTGCTATTTTGGTCAGTGCCAAAAATCTACTGTATTAATATCGAAATAATTCAGTAAGATTATAATATACTAAATATTTCAAATCACCTTCACGCTGTATCCCGCACACAGCAAGGTAGGCAGAGGGGACCTAGTATCTATTAAGACACTCCGCTCCTCACTTTCCGCTGAATTCTGGAGCCATTGCGGGTTGAGTGGCGGAGCTTAACGCCAGTACGCCTCTCCCCTAAAGTGATGAAATGGAAAAAATAAATATTTCATTTCCTCGAGTGGGATTTCAACCCACAACCTGTTGCATTTACAGTCGCACGCCTGTGCCACTGTGCTACGGCTAGCCTCAATAAACATTTATTTATTATTTTTGTTTTAGAAGCAAAAGAGTTAAATAGCCGTATGTTCTTATCAAATAAATTAATCTTCAACATATAACGAATATGTAAGTTTATTAATAATAGCCAATTGAGGTCAGTCGTCGACTAGTTGTGTTCGATTCCCCCACTCAAGGAAATGAAATATTTATTTACATTTATATTTATATTTCTTCGCTCTGGTATCGAGACAAAGCGGGCCGTTGTTCCGCCACTCAACACGCAACGCCTCCAGAACTCGGCGGAAAGTGGGGAACGGAGTGTCTTAACACTAGGTACCCTCTGCCTACCCTGCTGTGTGCGGGATACAGCGTGAAGCTGATTTAATTTAATTTTTTTTTAAAGTTGGGCAGAACTCCCAGGCATTGTTCTGAGCTCCTCACCTGCAACGCGATGGAACGGGGAACCCGTAGAAGTCAAAAACACTACTTAAATTCTTTTCGTGCATAATTTATAATATAAAATTTATTTAAAAATATTTCCGTTTCCCCATTATTATTGTTTTGTAGTTAGTTATGCAAGCTCCTGGGAACGTAACCGGAGATATTTGTTTTTCACGCTAGATTTCGCGGAAGACTCCGCGTTGCATTCCCAGCTTTATGGAATAAAAAGTAAAAAGAGTCGGAGTTAACATAT
>DWQW01010675.1:0-11963 GCA_018249695.1 Heliconius erato demophoon
ACCATAAGGCGCTTGCACCTTTCTGATTTTCTGACCCCGTTAACCAATATTGAAGCGATAGTGCGAACCTTACTTTTTGCTAAGTTCCCTATATTTACCGACAGTTTCTCTCGGAGTTCTTTGGCTGCCTCTGTGGTAGTGGTGACAATAGTGTCTTTATTCAAGTCAAAGTGTTTTAGAATCCAAGTTGTTTTACCGCATCCGGGGACCCCACTGACCCACTGCATCCCAGGTACCTCGTTCGTCTTCGTTTTGGTATTATCTATCATCTATTATTAGTTATTACAAGCTTTTATTTGACTTGCCGTGTTAGTATGTATGAGAAATTTAGGTCCGATTGAGCTCAAATTTAGATTCTGATGACAAGAAATTCGACTTCAATTCTGATGACAATGAACATAAAACTAAAAGTTAAGATATTACATTTTTGAGAGACAAACTACTGTGTTTTATTAAAGGCAAAACAATCACGGGAAATAATATAATTATTTTCACATTATTATTTTTATTTTTATGCTCTAGTGTTGAAGCAAAGCACTTAACACGTATTGCCTCCTGAATTCGGCGGAAAATGGGAAACGGAATGTTTTAACACTAAATGACCTCTGCCTACCCTGCGGTGTGCGGGATACAGCGTGAAGCTTATTTTTTAAGTAGATTATAAGTATGGAGTGAGGCCAGTTCGCCAGACAGGGGCACAAGCGTGCGACTGTAAACGTGGCAGTTTGTGGGGTCGATTCCCACTCGAGGAAATAAAATATTTAATATTTTCATCGTGGTAACGAGCCAAAGTGCGGCGTTGTGTTCCAAAACTTAACAGCTATATCTCTGGAATTTGGCAGAAAGTGACGAACGGAAGTCTTAATTGGAACTGAGTGTCTCTGAAATAATACACTGAAAAAATACACATTTTTTTATAAGTGCTACTTATAATATCTTTTATTCTTCTCATAGAAATTAAGGTACATTTATAAGTAGTGGTGACATTTTAAAGCTATCATCCTTACAACGTATCTTTATGAGTCATAGAGAAATATTCGAATTGATGATCGTTAACTAAAACTAAGGTTACACATCAAAGACCAGGTTAGACTAACAAAACACTGTTGTCCGATTAAGGAGGCACAGTGCCGTCATAATATTTGTGTGGAAATTTCCCTTAACTCGCTTATATTACGGAAATACACAATGAAAGTATTAGTAAGATTTGTTATTTTAATTTTAAGGTCTTGAAAGTTATAGAAAAATAATGATATGGCCACTGCACATTTATTTGTTTCTACTGTCTTCATATATACACAAACATATACATATATCTCTATACGAAATATTTTTTTCAATATTATGAGCACTATACTCTCAAAGTTTATGACACTACTACTATTAGGTACCATTACTGTGACATTTAATCAATTCGTAATCCATAAGACGAGAGTTGACTTTTGGTGACGATGATAATTTTTATGATTATCTACATGATTAGATACCATTTTATTTAAGAGCAATTTCATTTAAGAATTCTAATAGAATGAAAGAACAAGCAAAAAAAAGGTATAAGCAAAGATTTTTATTATGCAAGTATGTTTGACAATGTACTAAATATTTTTTTTTGGTGTATATTTGTGTTCCAGGGATTTTTTCGTTTGTACTTTTTTCTTTTCTTGTTTTATTTATGTTTTTGAGATTCTTTATGCTCTTATAAATTCGTATGAAGTATTTTGGCAGGGCTGTGTGAGCGTCTATAGGAGTCTGTTTTAGATATCATTTGGAGGGTTGAGTTCATTCCAGAGGTCATGTCCAGTGTTCACATTTTTAATTTTCTTGTAGATTTATCATTTAAAATTGTACTAGATATTTATACCTATTTGAGTACCTTTGGAAGTGTAGCGACAGCCCTGGACCTAGAATGTTGGATTATAGCCAAGAAGACACAGTCGGAATGCGCGAGTTATATCGACATCACTGAAATGTTAATGATAATGTTGAAATTAGAGCATTTTTTTGGAGAAACACTGGAATGTAGACAATAAACATAATTAATACACTATTCCCTTGAAAGTTTGATTTAGTTTGGCTAAACATATTTCTCATTTCACGCGGTCAGTGACCAGAAAACAATATTTATACGCTGTTTATTTATAAAACGAATTGGTAAATATTTAGTTTAAGTTCAAACTGTAGTTGTTATAAAATCTTAACATTCTTTGTAGTGGTTTCGTAGATTTTTGATGGTACTCAATCACCATTTGAGTATTGCAAATATTTGGTTGTAAGAACTCATTAGAATTAATTTCTCCTCTCCTCTTCTTTGATTTTTTTTTTTTTTAAATTTTAAAGGTATTACAACTTAGGAAAAGACGTTCAACGTGGTTTTAAACACTTAATCTGAAACTGAAGGATATTCTTCAGGTAGGCGACTTATGCAGCACTCACTACCCTACATAAGTATTAAAATTATAGGGCATATATAAGGGCATAATATGTGACTGTAAAATCGACACGCAATGCCTCCAGAATTCGGCAGAAAGTGGGAAACGGAATATCTTCAACCTATGTTCCCTCTATTAACAATATGTTCCCTCTGCCTACCCTGTTGTGTGCAGGAATACACCGTGAAGCTGATTTTTTTTTAATATTATAATGCTTTAATTTTTTTTGATTTCGGTAAAAAGTAAGCAGATATTGTATGAACGTATCCTTGGGGAGACTGCAGTAAAAATTTATACATTGTAACTGGCTTGCCCGAAACACCACTATAGGAGCGAACTACAATAGTTTTTATATAAAAAATATATTTTGTTTCTAATATTAAACGTAGATGGAATTGTATCAAAGATATGTCAGTATGCTTACTAGAGTAAGCATACTGACATCTGCAATACTTACACTCGTGTGTTTTGTGTAATATCATGCTGCTTCCTCTCGTAAGTACTGACTTTTGTTTGGTATCAACTGGCACTTGCCTATCGACAGCTGGATGAGGGCTTCGTTAGTAAAATATCCGAAGTTGTTAGAAAATAAACTAACAAATTCAATTGAATGTATAGTTCTACATCCATAATGTTTAGGTATATATTTATCTATTAATGAGCATTTGCTCAAACGATGGGATGTGGATTTGATTTGCAACTATAATTATTTGGAGACATTTTAGGATAATAAATTAAGTTAAATTAGTTTGTCCTTATTTCATTTATCTTTTTTAATCTTCTCAAGCATTCTTAGTAATCTGGAAAGGTGATCGAGATAAATTATTAACAAGGCACTTAACGTGTTCGTATTCTTTACATATAAAAAGACATATTTTTTCAATTGTTAAACCATACGTAAATTTATATTTTAAACACAAATATTTACCCGAGTGCTGCTTTGCGTTATCCATACCTATATTATAAATGCGATAGTAACTCTGTCTGTCTGTCTGTCTGTCTGTCTGTCTGTCTGTCTGTCTGTCTTTTACGCAATCAGGGCCAAACCGCTCATTCAATTGTAATAAAATACTCATATAGAGATACTTGAGGGTCTTCGGATGAACATAGGTTACTTTTTTTTCTCATATTTGTAATATTGTGGATATATACTAATATATTAAAATATTTTTTAGTTTGACAGGCAATTTATTCTGCCATGTTAATAACAACCGACCGTTGCTTAGCAACGGTTTGCAAAGTTTAGTTTGTTGTTATGAGAAAACGTCACCCAACATGAGCTTGCTTAACGCATGCATAGCGTGCGCCGACTCAACCTTATGAGATACAAAAACACAATGTTTAACAAAAATAATGTTTAAAAAAGTCTGCGATGGTATAATATATGTTTATCTCTGAAGGTTGGGCAAAAGTAACCGTTTTAATTAATTTACTTTATATTTATCGGGTTTTTGTTGTATGTATTTTCTATAATTTGATATTGATCCTTATGAAAATGAATATAACAGTCACTTTTAGCATTTCATCTAGATTGAAATTATAGTTTACTGTATAACATTCTAATAAATAATTAAGGAGATGTCACTGATTCGAAATGACCTAGCCTACGGGCGGCATAGTATGACCGACGCGAACGGGCAGATGACTTTGACGGTTTTGTAAATTTTCATACATTTTCGAACTACTGTTAATTTTTATGTAATTATTTGCTGTTTATAATTAATTAATAATTTTCTTTAGTTCTTCGCTTATTCGAGTAGTAGATTAGTTACATTTTCATAAATTTCTTGGTGTGGTGTAAGTTACGCGTCATCGGCATAATATTATTTAAGTATTTATTATTTAAGGAAAGAATTGTTGGTTTCATCTCGGTTGGATGGTTATCTAATAATCTATGACGTTGTTATACACTTAATAAATTATAGTTTTAGTTTTTTGGGATTTTAATTGATATTACTCGCAAAACTTATCATATTTAATGTTGAAAGGACTTTAGTTATTTTATATAGTATCTATGTACGCGCGCAAGGAAGACGTGTAAAAAGATTTTTCCCGGGTAAATCAGTAAAATCGATCACTGAAAGTTCAATAAAAATCAGTTCAGTTGTTCTGGACATTAGCTCGGGAAATAGAAAGACAGACAGACAGAGACAAAAAATATAATATTTTTTTATTGTATTTGAGTATTATGTAAATAACCACATGCACTTGCAAAAACATATCACAACACATTTCATTTTAATTCTTTTAAATATTTATTTTACTTTGATGATATTAATAATGTAGCTGGTTTGGCTTAGTTTTTTTTTATTATTATTTTAATATGATTACGTTTACTTATATTTTTTTTCATTTAAATTAGTTAGATATTTTCAAAAACAATTTCATAAATATATCTAATAAGCATTCGTATAGTTCAAGAGGGCAAAGCCGCGTCCGGGTCCGCTAGTGTTATTATAAAACAAGTTAAAGTACAAATTGTACATATCTTTCGCATTTGTAACAGCTATATAATTAAAGATTTATGACACTACCTTGGACGCTGGACGTGCAATTTAAATGTAGGGCGAGATGATAAGAAGCAGGTTGCCTGAAGACGACGTATGACTGGGGCCGTCAAAATGGGTCGCCATTTCCACCCATCTGGTGTGCACGTTTCTAGGAAAAAATATCGTATTACATACTTACTATCATAATTATTTCATTGCAAAAAAATTAAAAATGAAGGAAACATTGTTGTTTAACGTTTTTATTATAGCCTTGTACTACTTATACATTTTCGGATGACTCTTTTTGATATGTCTAAATTATAGTGAAATTTAGTTGTGACTGCTGCTCGCGTATTTGTGGGTATCCACTATAAGAATTAAATATTTAAAATTGGTTTTTAGATAGAGTACTGAACATCACGTACATTGGACAAAAAATTAAAAAAATTGAAGACTGGGGGATAAGATGATCTCTCAGGACGAGACCTTAGGAGTCATGTATAAAGAAAGAATATCAGTACATACTTCTATCAATTTTAAAGGAGCTACAAAAGGTCTTAGTGTATATTTTAATGAAGATTTTTTATGACATTGGTTGTCGAGAAATATCCTGTTAGTCACAGAAGTAGGTCACCGGAAAACCGAATAAATATATTTTTAGTCTCTTTACATGATGTTTTGTATGAATATAAAATGTCTCGTTTTATTGCATACGTTTATTTCATATTTTGGAGGACATGATGTTTATAAGCTCCATAAATTACTGTTTTGACGTGAATTTGCAGTAAAATCTAATAAAATCATTGTTTAAGTATACCTAATTTAAAATATCTGCGTATTTCTTGGTGTAGTAGGAAGGAACCCATTCATAGTAAGGTCGTAGAAACTTTGTAAGCTTCGAACTTCCAATATTTTGTAATATTTAAGTGACTATTGAATAAAAATCTTAATAAATATGCTTTATATAAAGAATACATATTTTCTTTTTTTCAGATTTCACAAAATAGATTTTTGTTTTATGGTTTAACCGCATAGCGGGGTAGACAGAGATCCTAGTGTCAAGACACTCTGTTCTCTACTTAATCTCTAATTCGAAACATTCCGTGGGAATGGAATCCACCAAACCTAAATTTTACAATATTACTTTTTTAGGCAATTCTAAAATAGTAATAATTAAATTAAAAAAATCTTTACATATGTTAATCTAATTAATCTTTACTACATAAGAAACCAAAGCTACAGCTTAGACAACATACTTGTGAACGGTGTTTCGAAATGGACAGTCACAAAGGTACACACATAATAAAACGTATCTTTAGATTTTAGTGGAGCGATTCCTCTGGAATGCGACGACATATTTTTTTTATTTTCTTTATAACGTTATGCAATCTTTGCTATATATTTTAATACTTCAGGAATTTCGGAGTCTATTTTAAATTTTGTCTGGAGTGTAAAATGGTTTACAATGCTTTAAAAATATAAGTTAAGTTTAATGTCTCAGAATTCACAAATTCATTTTTTAACAGGTTTTTATTAGGTTGAAAAGATGTATGAATTTAACCCACTCATAATAATTGTATCAAGCTATTGTAATGATGGAGCCAAGACCTAAGTAAGAGACCTGAGTAGTTTATCTCGAAAGAGTTTACTAGGATACTACTCGAGCTTAGGGTCATATAAGTAAAGTTTAAGGTTTTAAGCACGTTCTTTAGCATCTGTAACACTTGGTGTAGAGCACTAACACGTATTTTTAGTTTTTTTTATTCAACAATTCGTTCCTCCGAGTGCTAATTTAACTCACAACCGCTGCGTTCATAGTCAACCGCTGTCCCACTGGACCACCGGTACCTACATTAAAAAATCCACTTACTAAAGTAGGGTAGGCAAAAGGAACCTAGTGCCGAGACACTCCGTTGCCCACTTCCCGCCGAATTCTGGCGGCATTGCGTGTCAGTAGCTATAATTAATTCAGAAAAATAAATAAACCGTTTTCTACGTCTAACGTATTTAGACAACAAGCAGCAACGTAACGACCGCTACGTACGAGTATGTAAACAAGGTGCGCAGTCACGCCGCATTCCGACTGAATATAATGGTCCAAATTAACTATTTGGCGCCACTTGGCGTAAACAATGTGCTGTTATTAATAAAATTAGAAAAAAATACATGATTATAATGACTTCATATCGGTGTAAGGCGGTAAAGATATATTGCATAGTATATAAAATTGGCAATGTTACTAAAATATTTAAATTTCTTTGTTTTTAAAGAGCAAGACGATTACGAATAAGACAAATGCAAGATCAGTGTAAATGGTAAGATATTAGAACAAGTGAATGAAGTGGTATACTTGGGAAGTGTGTTCAGTAGAGATGGAAGATACGAGATGGATGTGGAAAGGCGTATTGCTGCCGGTAACAAGGTTAATGGAGCCTAAGCTGCATTGATGAGACGGCGAAACGTCAGCACAGCTGCGCGTTTGGCCGTACACAATGCAGTGTTGGTACTGACACTGTTATACGGTAACGAAACGTGGGCAATACAGAAGAAGAATGAAAGAAAGATAAATGTCGTGGAGATGCGATCTCTTCGTAGTATATGCGGAATCAGTTTAACTGATTGAATCCGCAATAAAGAGGTACACAGAATGGCAGGTACTAGCGAGGATGTCCCTTTGAGAATGAAGAAGAACGAGCGTCCAACTGGCTTGGGGACGTCGAACGAATGAGTCATGAGTCATGAAAGAATGGCAAAAAAGATTTATGATACAAAAGTAAGTGGTAACAGAGGTAGTGGGAGACCTCGGTTGACCTTTCCAAAACACAGTATCAAAGATACTGGAGGAAGGTCACGTAAAAAGCATGAGGACTCCCCGGAACGATTTAATGATAAAATTTGCATTGTTTCCTATTTCTGCGTTTTCAGTATTTTTTTTTAGCTTCATGCATCTTCCACACTTAACAAAGTAGGTAGAAAGAAATGATGCTACGATATTCCGTCTACTATCGATTTCAAATAATAATCTGTTGATTAGTGAAACACAACGCCGCATTTTGGCTGAGAGCCGGGAAATGAAAATAATTCATATTCATATTCAAACGTGATGACTATGGGTTCAATTCCCACCAGCGTCAATGAATTAGACACTGGTGGGAATCGAACCCATAGTCATCACGTTTATTGTCATACGCTGTCAATTATACCATGTTGGTCGTACTTAAATAATGAAGCAATAAAATGAATGTTTGCAAAAGACGAAAATAAATTCTGACTCGTTACCCTTTCGTGGCCTTCTGTACCTGGATACCAAAAATAGACTACGGGACAATTCAATGAAAATGTTGGTGGTGATATTTAGTGTAGATGAGTTGTTGATTAGAATTAGATCTGGAGTAGGTTCATATAAAACATTATTACAAATATTAAAATTAAAATAAATCAACTTCACGCTGTATCCCGCATATAGCAAAGTAGGCAGAGGGACTTCTGCACTTTCCGCCGAATTACGTAGTTTATTACTTATATGAATTTTCTAAAATGTATAAATTGCTGCACGTGTTTGTATTTCAAGAAGAGAAGAAACTTGAATAGAATGTGCGACGTAAAGAGAAAAACTACATTATAATAGCATTTAGGCTTTACGCTGTATCCCGCTTATACTAGGGAAAAGAAAGAGAACTTATTGTCAAGTCATTCTTTTTCGCAATGTCAAATAATTATAATATTTAACTAAAATAAAACGATTTCTTCAATTTCAACCTGATCCTATAATCAAACCTATCCAAACTCTCATCAAATTACCCTTGATGTGTATCCTTTCAAATCAAAAAAACAAAAAATATAATAGGTACCTATTATCGAAATCGGTTGACGGGATATTGAGTTATTCGTCTATTTGTCGCGCACATGCTTAATGCAAATTTAAAACTTATGTGATTTTCTCATGGACAACATTGCCAGAAATGGACCAAAATAAATTTAAAAAATAATTATTATTTCTTCACAACCGTCGCATCTATAGTCGCATGTGACCCTGCGCCACACTTGACTGACTAGTGTCGCGAGCGTAAATTAATGTATTTTTTTCTCCTGAGTGGTGATCGAACCCACAAACAAGAGTCTGACTGTATTACGACGGTTTTGTATTCGATCTCCACTCGAGGGAATGGACTATTATCTTTTAATTTTTCATTTCTTCGCTCTGGCACCGAAGACACCGAAGCAAAAGCTGCGCGTTGAGTTCCTCTCAACACCTAATGCCTCGAAAAAATCAACAGAAAGTGGGGAACGGAGTGTCTTAACAAGAGATCCCCTTTGCCTTGCTTGCCTAAAGCTGATTAAAAAAATTGATAAAGGAACCAGTAGTCCCGGAGATTAGCGTGTTCAACCATACAACGCTTTTAGTTTTGATAATAGAAGTATAGATTACTATAGATATAGATAAAAATCTTAATATACATAAGCTAGTTTTACATCCCCTTATACAATGATTGCCTGACGACAAACCGAGTAAACTTTTTATGATAGCTCAGATATTTCTACGTGGGCTACAATAACGATTACGACTGTTTTACTCTTCTTTAGTTTCGTATACTTAAAATGTTGTTGACAAATGATCTTTATTTATTTTATTTATTACTGGTGAGTGTTCGTCGATGATGGTTCTCATATGTAACTGTCTAGGTTTGTAATATGAAAAGAATTATGTGATTTTAATTGTACTTCTGTAAAATTCCTTTTTTTTATGTTATTTTTTTTTGTTTCATATTGTTTGAATTTGGTGTCTGTTTCGACTCTCAACCGGCTTATGGGGCTTGTTGGTTAATATAGAAATTTACCATATTTTTTGTCAAGTCGACTGAGTGTGTTCGTCTTAAGTAAATGTAAGCTTGAGTGAGGTAGCTTCTTACATTATCTTTTGCTTTTGGGGTAGATCTAAACTTAGATCTGGATATAGATCTAATCTTCATTATAGATCTTCTAACCTTAAGTTTTTCAAAATGAATATCTCACCTCCACTCTCTTCTTCTATATTAGCAATCATCTTTTTTGAATACATATTATTAGATTTACTTTTTAGTATGATATTCGGAAACTTAAATTTGTTATTTAAAATATTATATTTAAATGTAGCTTTAAGTGGGTACTTAAACGAAAACAAAAGAGTCAAAGCAGAAAAATACGTAATTTTAAATTCAGTTAAAAATGTCTTGGCAAGAGGGCGGTCATTATTCTCAAAATAAATTAACTGCCTCGTCGACACCAGCAGAGGTCAAAATCCTTAGTTAATCCTTAGTAATTTATATACATACATTTTGATACTTTTTTCGTATGTAAGTAATTTATTTATGTCTCTTAAACAAATGATAGTATTAAAAACTGTCATGTAAATGTCATTAATCTCATGAAAGAGATTTATAGATCTTCTAATGTAGGGCGGTGAACTAAAAGTATTTGGGGCTCAGATTTCAACATTTTTTGTTGAGCGGGTGCAATGAGAAAGTACAACAATTCCTCCAATTTACTTATCAGAACTTCAGTTTGTGCATGAGTCATATTCAAGAATACGATTGAAGTTCGGGCATGCAATCCATCAAACTTATTTATAGTGGAACGAAAATACACTAATGTCATCTTAATTTATTCAAATTATGGCATTCGTGAAGGTTTCTTTATTTCCGTACTGAATTCAAAGCTTACGCGAAAGTTATATGGATCGTTTTAAAGTTTTTAAAAGTAAAATGTACAAACTACAAAGTATACGGACTTTTTTGTCACATTAAGGGATTGGAAGGAAATCCAGTCAAGCCAGTAGAAATTTTCCTTAGGGGGATTCATCTTAAAAAAAAAACACATATGTATGGTGCTTTTAATACAAATATATATTTTTTTTGCAAAACAACTGGAAACATCAAGAATAAAAAAAACCCATATTAATAGTACGTGTACATATAAAACTTTTTTATTCATTCATATAAATACATATATTTAGGGCATTTAATATATCTTAATATCTTTCTGTAATTAGATATTATAACATATACGTCGTTTCTTCTTATCTTCAACAAATAAACGTTCAATATTGAAATTAGTTAGATCTCCATTGTGATCTTCACCAGTACACTACAGAAGCGCATCGCTGCACTCTGACTCACAATATCAGAATAGGCGGCCTGACGCTATGTCGAAACCACTCAGGTCACTTCGGAAATGATCTCATAGCGCCATTATCCATGAGAGAATTTTGATACCGAATAAACGGTCACGGTCATAAACTAATGTAGTGTTACAGATACTATTTAAAAGCAGTTAGTTTTATATTTGTAATGAGTAGTAGTGTAATTTGTGCATTTTTTTACTGTCTAGTGATAATTACGTTAGGAGGAATAGTGATGGAGGTCATTTTGCTATATTTAGTAGTGTTAGTTATATAAGAAAATCAGGGAGAAAATTTACATTTTGAATATAAAAAAACTTAAACTTTTTTTTTTTAATTTGAGGCATTACAAACTATATGATAACGTTATATTCAACATTTTACTAAAAAAAATATCATCATTCGGAATGGGAACAAGAGATAAAGATTACTACTTTGCATTTCGTATTCGCGTATCGAGCATCATCTTGTTGCAATTTAATTAATAAATTGGTCGTTGCAAGTCGTTGCCAATTTGTAAAGTGAAATATACCTTTGGATTCTTACAAAGATCAAACAGGATTCTAACGCGGAAGATCGCGGGAAACACTGAATACCATCAAAGAAAGTGGGACGACTGCATACTGGCTGGCATAGCTGCAATCATCGTTAGTTATCTTAGTTCGTTACGTTCATTTGTCACTGTATAATTTTAACCAACGACCGTAAAACCTGTTGGCTCTACGTTTGAAAATACCTTTATGACTGTAGAAAGTTTGTTGGTACAGTAGAAACTCGATTAACCGGACTAATTGTTGTTGGTAGGCATTCGGATAATCGAAAATCCGGATAATCC
This sequence comes from Heliconius erato demophoon, assembly GCA_018249695.1. Lineage (NCBI taxonomy): Eukaryota > Metazoa > Arthropoda > Insecta > Lepidoptera > Nymphalidae > Heliconius > Heliconius erato. The sequence goes on from DWQW01010675.1 coordinate 11,911, forward strand.
AAAGTATGGAAAATCGGGTAATCGGGTATTTAGAATATGTAAGTATGCACATA
>DWQW01010676.1:0-11963 GCA_018249695.1 Heliconius erato demophoon
ACAAAGAATATCGTGAGTATTTATCCAAACCAATTAATTAATAATTAAGGCTGTTTGTAATATCTATATTTCTTAAATGAATAATCATGTAATTCAAGCGGGCAAAGCCGCGAGCAGGCCGCTAGTTTTAAATATTCCATTACTATTTTAATACATTCAGTGACAGCGTCTGACGGTAAAAGCTATATTTAATTTATTTCTATTCCCACGCCCTGTTAGACAAAGCGCGGTGTTGAATTTAACCAATTAACACGCAAAATTTCGAAAATTTGAAATTGGAAAGGGAGCGTCTTACTTAGTAGGTTCTGTCTGCCTATCCTGCTGTTTGCGGGATACAGCGTGAAACGGATTTATTTATGTTATGCATATATTAATAGTTGTGAACAATTAGTTTCTAAACGCAGGATATAGCGTGAAGCTTCAAAAATATTGGGACAGCAATCTTATTCTTTATTTTCATAAAAAATATTGAAAAAGAAAATAGTTCAGAAATGTTCATTCAACTGTTTACGACAACATTAAAGTACTGTTCTTGTCAATTATATAGAGACACGTCTGACAACTAGACGTATGGCTTGTCACAAAATGTATTTGGTAATTCCATGTTATGATTCCTTCTAAAAATATTAGTTTTCTTTTTTTTGGGTAGAAATATTTATAATGTGCAATGGGAGTAATTGATTATAAAAACAGTGATTGTGGATTCGATTCCTTGGTAAAAATTATTATTATGCCAATAGAGGCCAGTGAGGCCAGACGTAGAACAGGGGCACGAGTGAGTAACTGTAAACGCGACATGTTGTAAGTTCGATTGCCACTAGAGGAAATTAAATATTTAATATTTTCATTTCTTCGATCTGGTGTCAAGGCAAAGTGCGGCGTTAAATTTCACGACTCAAAACGCAATGCCTTTCGAATTCGGTGGAAAGTGGTGTAATAGGAACGGAGTATCTTGAAACTAAGTTCCGAGGTTCCCCCCGGCCTGCTATGTGTAGAGACACAGCGGGAAGCTAAAAAAATGCAATATTGCAAAAATTCATATAATAATTAACTCCTATATAAATTTTGTTTGGGACTAATTGGGACTAAATGGGAAAATTACATCATTACGACAATTATATTAAGTAAATAATAATGTTTACTTTCTTAATAGTAGGTAAGCTACTATTAAAAGTTTGAATTAAAATTTTAATCTTCATTTACACTAATGAACTAAACTGAAGTACTTAGACTTTTTAATATTTTTAGGTAAGAAATGTGTAAATATAAAAGTATTTTGAGACAACTGTGGCGCAAGTGAGAATTTGGTACTTGTTTGACTGAAAAAGAGATGATTGTAGGTTCGATTTCCTTTTGGGGGAATGAATTGTTTTTATTTTAAACAATTTTAAAGTGTCAATATACATTTAGGAAAGAAAGATACTTATTAAACGCCAAAGCATTTACAGTCAAACAGCCTTTTAAGCTTCATACATTATATCAACATACTACAAAACTACTTATAATTAAGTAAAATAACTTGGAATTACGAGGCGTTACCACTTAGTACATAAGAGTGTAAGAGCTTTACGATCTTATAAGTAACGCTGGTACGGGTGGTCGTCGTAGCTTTACAAGACTTAATGGTTCATTATTTTCCAAGGCGGGCGGGCAGGTGAGAGACATCTTTGCCGAATTTACTTTTAGCTTTCGTGTGATATAAAATTTGAACTATTTTCTTTAGTTTTATTTGTAATTATCATTATTTTGGTTTTTTTTAGTCTTATACTGAACTCTCACACTTGGGATCCTAGTGTTAAAACACTCCGTTCTCATTAGGACATTTCTGTTTAATACTTTTCGCCGAATTGTGAGGGTTTTAGCGTGTGAACTGGTGGAACTCAACGCCACATTTTGCCTCGTTACCAGAGCGAGAAATAATATTAAATATTTTATTTCGTCGAGTGAGAATCGAACCCTCAAAGTGTTGTTTACAGTCACACGTTTATGCCATTGCACCATGACTGACCTATTTCACTTAATAATATTCTAAGTCTATGTATGCTAATCTCTTTCAGCACTGAATGACTGATGGACAAACGAAGCTGCTGGACTTAGAAAGTTGAAATCCAGTATGTAGGGTGGCGAGCGTGGTCGTGGATTTCTCGAAACTCCCACGGCGATAGAATAAACCAAATTGACGACACAGTAAAGTTAGATTAGACGTATGAATAAAAGAAAACTGGGAAAATATTCTGTAGCGCCTCAGAAGATGATGATGATAATTTATAGTTAGATTGCCTCATTGAAAATTAATGTGCTGTATTATTTTTTAACCTCACTCTGTATCCTGCACATAGCAGTGGGAACCAGGGGACTTAGTGTTAAGTATTGAACGACGGAACTCAACGCCGTGCTTTGCCTCGTTACCAGAGCGAGGAAATGTAAATATTAAACACTTTTTTTCGATTTTTCCTCGAGTGGGAATCAGAACCACAATCTGCTGCATTTACAGTCGTAGGCTTATGCCCCTGCGAAACGACATACCACTATCGAGTGGTATAGTCGTTTTTTTGATTACATCGTAATATAGTTCCAGCTTTGCGTAGATAGCAAATAATTTTTAATTTTACAGAGTCAATTAAAGATATCTAGATTTCTTCCTCAAACTGAGCCCGCTCCCGCATTGCAGTGGACGCATTAACCGGTAATTAGAGGCGATCCATTCCCGTGGCGCTGATAACGTACTTGTTTTCGAAATTTGCCTGTAAAAAGTTTAGTGGAAAGAGAAATAGATAATTTTAAATGTTTATAAGTAAAAATGAGGCCGTCGTAGCACAGTACAATATCTGACTGTAAATATGACGCTTGTAGGTTTGATTTCCACTCGCTCTGGTAAGAATATAAAGCGCATCTTTGGATACCGCCACTCACGTGTAATGTCTCGAAAATTGGGCTGAAAATGAGGGACGAACTTTTTTAAGACGTTCTGTTGCTTTAAGGTCAATCAGGCCTTGCTTCCCAGGTGATGACATTAAATGCAGCTAGCTACTCAAAATGTGAAGGTCCAATGGGTAAGTGTACGTGGATTTAAGAGGAATATTCCCGAAAACTAGTAACATGACAAATAGGATGTTCTCAATAGTTACCATGCAAATTTGTATCTTCTTCTTCTTCTTCTTTCATTTTCGAGAAAGCACGAGTTTATTTCGGCACTAGTCGATGTCTTCCTGATAATACCTGCAGGGCCGGAGTGACAAGTGTCCACTGTGCCGTCATCTCCATGACAATTTTAGCTAGGATCCTTTTTAGAACAGGGGACAGCGCATCACACACAGCAGCAGCAGCTTGGAGAACGCCTCCGTTCACGAGCAGGTAATCGAACCAGAAACCAACGATTGCTTGACATTAGGTAACCTGCTTATATTGCTAGATGTGTAAAATAAAAAAAATAAATAATAGATGCAGGTTATACGGAATCGATGAACATTCCATTTACGCCAAAATAATTTAAAAAATCCAAACATAAGAATAAAATACATATATAAATATACAGTATAAAAACACATACATATCGTTCTTACAAATATATAACCTATTCGTTACATACAGTTAAAATATAAAAGAAAGTAGAAAATATCTAAGAAACTTTCACCAAAAGTTAGGCGCTTGGTTGACGGCCGTTAATAAGATAATTAATTTACCTAATCAAGCAGAAGTGGACTCGTACGTGACGTCAGTTCTTATAAATAAGTATGCTTGATATAAGAGACATTAGATTGTATAATATTAAAGTCGATGCATTTCATACATTATTTGGAGTCAGCCTTCGTTCCACTCATTTTAATTTGTGCAAATGACTTTTGTCGTCCGTGCCTTTATCGTTTTTTTATTGGTGTACTAGTGGGCGCGTGCAGCTTCGCCCGCTTATTTGCACCCTTAGGGATGAATTCTAAAAAAACCACGAAACACGTGTTCAATGAAATATTTCTAACAGTTTGAATTTATTTTTTATAAAAATCGATGGCGATTTGAAGACTTTTCCATATAAACTTTCAACCTCTTATTTGAACCCTTAGGAGGTGAATTCTAAAAAACCATGAAACACGTTTTCAATTAAATATTTTTAAGAGTCTGAATTTAATTTTTTTTTAAATCGGTGCCTATGTTTCTTTCCATACAAACTTTCAACCCCCATTTCATCCCTTTAGGGTTAAAATTTTTTTAAATTCCTTCTTAGTGGATGTCCAGATTACGAAAATAAACATCTGTCCAAATGTTACGTTTCTACGCATAGCAGTTACGGTTGTGCGTGCGTCTTACCTCAATCAGTCAAGTACATATCCTTTTATATATATAGATTTGTTGTTTGATTTTTTTTCAGTTTCACACTGTATCCCATAGATTAGTGCTTAAAACATTCCGTTCTAAGCTCGCGTTCCGTCAAATTCTGCAAGTATTGTAATTTAAGTGGCAGGACTAAGGGACGTGCTTTGTCTCGTTACCAGAGCCAAGAAATAAAAATATTAAATATTTCCTCGGTGCATACGCTTATGTACCCCTGGGTCACAACTGGCCTCAGTGTAAATGTTTTAAATCTTTCTGTGAAGTGCTTAAAGAGGGCTGACCATGTCTCCTTAGGGACCTGTTAAGCTCTCTTTGGAGGACTAACAAGGCTCTGTCTAGAGGTCATGTACTGAGTTCTTGAAAAGACAAGACATAGGGTCGTGTTCATCCCCTCTTTTCCTTTTTCCCAGCCACTTAGACACATTACGTGTTAAACAGTTACACTAAAGGTCACTTGGTTTTCTCCTTCTCTAATATTGTATAATGTTGTTCTCTAATATTGTATGTCCATAGGTTAACTTTCAACTCACAACTAACATATATTTTCTTAACAATTATTGCCTAAATTACTCCAAGTATGGTATAGACAAATATAAACAAATAAGTATATACAAACAGATATAGATAAAGATTGAGGTCAGTCGTGGCGCAGGGGCACAAAATGTGGTTGTAAAACCGACTGGTTGTAGGTTCGATCCCCACTCGAGGAGATGAAATATTTACTTAATTTTATATTTCCATTTCTTCGCTCTGGTGTCGAGGACAAGCGCGGCATTGAGTTCTGCCACTCAACACCCAATCCAGAATTCAGTAGAAAGTGTGGAACGGAGTGTCTTAACATTAGGTTTCCTCTGCCTACCTTGCTGTGTGCGGGATTTAACTTTTTTTGATTTAGATAGAGGAAACCTAGTGTTAAGACACTCCGTTTCCTACACACTGCCCAATTTTCGAGACATTTCGTCTTGAGTGGAGTAACTCAATCCCGTGCTTTACATTGTTATCAGAGTGAGTAAATAAAAATAATTAATTCCCCTAAGCGAGAATTGAACCTACAACCATCACGTTTACAGTCAGATGCTGTGAAATACACACTATGGTGTAAATAACAAATTTTACTATTACTTAATTTGTTTGTTTTATAAATTTGTTTATTCAAAGGAACTCATAACCCATGTTTGGAAATATAACAATATTATACAAAGTACGTAAATCTTAGAATTATTCCGTAACTATATTTTTTTTCTTGAGAAATAATTTTAACTTGTCGATACTTGCCAAACTACAAATAGTTTGGAAACTCCACTTTGTTAAAAGCTAAGATGAATCGTGAATGAGCCAACTTATATCTAGCTATATGTATAATGTGAATAGTGGTTTTAGTAATAATCATATAAGTATACTTTCGGGTATAGAACCAATTATTCGTTATTTTTTTCACGCTGAACCACATACATAACAGGGTAAGCAGAGGGGACCTAGGAACCTAAGACAATCCGTTCCATTAAGACACTTCCGCAACATACTTTCTCAGCAAAAAGTCCGGAATTCAGCAATTCCGGAAGGTTTCCAAGAATGGATTGAATTCAATGGAAAATGGGGAGCGAAATATCTGAAAGTGTTCAGGTTCCCAGGTTCCCTCTACCAAAGAACAAAAAAAAGATACCCAATAATATTTTATTTTTCCAAAACAAAAGGAATTTTACATCAATTTTGTCTATACCTGAAAGCTATCAAAATTAGTGAGAATTTTACTTTAAAATAAAGCACCAACTATAATTAACTGCTAACTAGAACAGCAAAGCGGTTATAATTGATGTATGTAAAATACAAACGCAGGGTAATGTGACTTTCAAACTACACACAACTACCTACCATGTACATATATTACAATAACAACACCCTGTATTATTAAAAGCAAAACAACCCAGTTCATAATATAAAGGGAACCAGCCATATTATTTAGTATTCGGTCATATAGCGACTCAATACTCAATATTCCTTACGTGAGTACGTGGGTTGGCTACAAAGGGAACCATTGTTCGTCCTTCTGTCCCCATAAAGTCACGAAGTCGAGGTATAAATATAATATACACTGTGTTAGTTGATATTTGTACTATTATATACGAAATTTGGATTTAGTGATAATTTTAGTTAGTAAATGTAGTCGTATATATCTGATAAAATTAAAATATGTTTTTTTTTGAGGCCAGTCGTGGCGCAGCGGCACGAAGTGTGACTAACTGTAACGCCGACTGGTTGTGGGTTCGATCCCCATTCGAGGAGATAAAATATTTACTTAAAATTTATATTTCCATTTTTTCGCTATGGTGTCGAGACAAAGCGCGGCGTTGAGTTCTGCACTCAACACGCAATGCCTCCAGAACTCGACAGAAAGTGGGAAACAGAAAGACTCTCCGTCTTAACACTAGGTTCTCTGCTTTTCTACTCTTCTGTGTGCGGGATACTGTGTGAAGCTGATTCGATTTTTGAAAATATTTTTAGTAATAACTAAGTAGTGGAAATCTCCTCTCACATAATATATTGTAATACTTTACTCATATTGATGAAGTCGTCGTGGCGCATTGGCATACCGTCTGATTTTAATTAATTATTTTCAAAAAGACAATAGTTGGAGTAGAATTCTGCTACCACTCAACATGCAATATCCCGAAAATTTGGCGAGAAGTAGAGAACAGAGTGTCAAAACACTAGTCTCCATTTCCTTCCTCTCAACTATAAAAACAATTAAAAACAACAAATTATATCTACAAATTAAATACGAACACAACACAAACAACAATATCCCAAACAACAAATTCAACAAAATATTCAAATTCATACATATATAATAATATGTGAACGTAACCAAAAACAATGTTCATAATTTTATCTAAGCGAGAGTCTGTCTACAAAATCGTGCAAACTTCGGGCCTAACAATTTCCGGAGTTCAAATTGAGTTTCATCTGAATCGTTTGAGTTTCAATCCTTAATGAGTAACCTTCATTAAACAACTTCGCCGGAGGGGAATTAAGCAACTCTTAATTTCGCCGTGTGTACACGTCCCGAAAGTTATTTTTTAGATATTTAGAATAGTTTGTTTATTATATTATATTGTTATTCATATTAAGGATTAAATTTCATAATTTAATATTAGGTAGTCAGAGAGACCGTAGCGTTTGGCGCTCAGTTCTCTCTGACTACCCCGCTAGGGATAAAGCGTGAAGCTAGTTTGGTTTAATTTACTTTAACATTAGGTATTATATAAACTAAAAAGTTTTTTTTTATTTGACGCTATTTTCAGAACGGCACAGCCTGCCTGCTATTGCAGAGAGAGAACTTTAGCACCGAACGCCATATACTTATTTAAATAAATCAAATCAGCTTCACGCTGTATCCCGCAGACAGCAGGGTAGGCAGAGGGAACCAAGTGTTAAGACACTCCGTTTCCCACTTTCTGCCGAATTCTGGAGGGATTACGTGTTGAGTGGCAGAACTCAACGCCGTGCTCAACGCCGTGCGAAACGGAAATATAAATTTAAGTAAATATTTCATCTCCTCGAGTGGGGATCGAACCCACAACCAGTCGGTTATACAGTCACACCTCGTGCCGCTGCGCCACGACTGGCCTCATAAAAATAAAAATAATCAAAATATTTTCCAAAGTGGGTTCGATACCCACAAACTTTTACTACTGTAAAACTGTATTTTGTTAGACGGTATTCCACTATGCCATGGCTTTAAGGCATATGTATATAATCTATACATATAAATTTATATATTTTTATGGCACGTTTACTGACTGATAGTGGGGGTAAGGGGAGAAACATATAGGCAATTTTTTTCATGAGACTCACGCGGAAAAAAAATCATTTAAGATAGATATGAAAAAAAAATATATATTTCTATTATAGACGATAATGTTTACGAGAATAATTAAATACGAGTTAAGAAGTAATAATTAAACAAAATCTTAAAAGATTCTAATAATTTGTTTTGAGGCCGTCCTAGTACAGTGGCACAAGTGTGCGACTGTAAACGCAAAGATAGTGGTGACAAAGGTTTGATTACCATTAAGTAATGAGGCGAAGCGCGGTGTTAAGTTTCGCCACCTAACAAGCATTACCTAAAGAATTCAACAAAAAGTGGAAAACGGAAGTGTCTTAATGTAGAACAAACTGTTTTTACCCACCAATTTACTTTCTACGAAAACCACCACTTCCGGTCAAAAATACTCAACATAGAAATAATAATCATCCAAGTAAAATAGACCACAAAATAGTCACTGCACAAACGGTACGAAAAGTTAAAACCTCGCGTCGTCCAAGTTGGGACGGCGAACCAACTCCCATTATTCGGCACATTGGCAAGGGAATTGGGTTTAATAGTTCTTTTAAGTTGTTCAATTGTAATTTAGTCAGACGTTATACCTTAATTTAATTTACATGGCGAGAAAACTTTATTATAATATGTTTTGAGATGGCGTGTAATGCATTCTCTTTTTCTTTTTGGATTTATTTTAGGTGAAGTTAAAAGTTATTTAATTCGGCGTAAAATGTTAAAGATAAAATAATTTTTTTTTCTTATTAGCTTCACTCTGTATCATGCACATGGCAGGGTGGAACCTGGGAACTTAGTGTTAAAAAACTGTATTCCCCATTAAAACAGTTTCGTACCCCACTTTCTGTCTACATTTCGAGACTTTGCGTGTTATAAGGCGAACTCAACGCCGCGCATTGTCTTCTTACCAGAACGACAAAATAAACATTTTAAATAATTCACTCGACTGCCACCACGTTTACTGTCACATGATTTTCCACTGCGCCACGACAGCCTCTATGTTAAATTCATCAAAAATTGTAAATCACATACAATATTCATCCCACGTCACTGAGATCGTTGCAATAAATTCTAATATAGCAATAAAAAAATAATTTACAGAACAAAACCGGCCATAACCTAAACGAATGGACACGGCTAAATTACGAAAGAAAATAATAAGCGATCGTATTTATTCGAACGTTACGTCTAAACACAGGGTATTGTGTAGGGTTGTCACAGTAAAACTTTTATAATAGAAAAAATAAAAAAAAGAAAAAAGTGGAAAAAATATGCTGAAAATTGATAAATTCCTTTTCTCGTATATTTTATATAAAAAGACAAGGCAAACAAGCGTATGAGTCAACTGATGGTAAGTGATCACCGCCGCCCACGACCTCGTGTAACACCAGAGGAGCTACAGGTGCGTTGCCGGCCTTTAAGGTGGAGATAGACGAGCTTTATGAAAGTATCCAGTTCGTATCGACCTGGAAACATTGCCGCAAGCCATTCCACAGTTGAGTGGCGCGTGGAAGGAAGTTCATGCGAAACCGCACAGTATTGGAGTGCCATGTATCCAGATGGTGTATATGATACTTGAGTTTAGACGTACTGACATACGTTTGTGACATACTGTGTATGGTTAGAAAATTCAGCGGCAGGTAACAGGTCAAATAGTTCTCCAGAATACTCCCCAAATATTAAGATATTACCTCTCTTCAAAATTTTTACTGCATATAAGCGTACAGCGTTTTAGAACCTAACGCCGCAATTAAAATCTATTATGAGGCCAGTCGTGGCACTGGGGCACAAAGTGTGACTGTCTGTCTCTGTGTGTGGTTGTGGGTTCGATCCCTACTCGTGGAAGTGAAATATTTATTTACGTTTATAATTTCAGTTTTTCGCTATGGTGTCAAGGCTAAGCGCGGCGTTGAGTTCCGCCACTCAGAACACAATGCCTCGCAAAGTCTGTGGAAAGGGGGAATGGGGTGTTAGTCTTAACACTAGGTTCCCTCTGCCTACCTTGCTGTGTGTGGGGTACAGTGTGAAGCTGATTTATTTTTTTAAAATCTATTATATCAGTCAATGAAGATGAAGATATACACACGTGATTATTTTAATAACATTATGATACAGAGATCAACGATATTATATTGTCACTTATTTTTTTTAAATATTCGAAGTAAATATTATAATTAATGAGACTGTCTTTGCACATCAGGACAGCGTTTGCTCCAACCGAACAATATGCGGTGTTAAGTTATGCAACATGGGCAACATGCAATGCCTCAATAACTGAGTATAATGTCAGGAACAGAATGACCAAACACAATATTTTCTGTGATACCCTGCTCTATGCAAATATAAATAAATATCTTTTTGTGTAAATATAAATAAAAATATTTTTAATATAACACAGATCACAACCCTAACAAAATATATGGCCATTGCTAATAATGTCCGTGGAGCAATAATAATGTCAAATAACGCGGCCCTTTGATTTACATCTGCCGAAAACGCCAAATAAAATTGTTTATACGTACGACTACGTACAATAAGGGAAGGAAAATAAACATTTCAGTCGTTAGCGTTACTTACGTTAGAGCCGTTGTTTTTTCTGGTACAAAATTTGTTGTCTTCATAATATATTTCAGTGAATGTATGAGAATTTGTTATTGTATTATATTTTGTATGTATTTTTATTTTATCACTCGAGGGCGCGCGCGGCTTCGCTTCGCTTGTTCAATAAAATATTTATAACAGTCTGAATTTAAATTTTTATAAAAATCGGTGGCAATTTAAAGATTTTTCCATATAAACTTTCAACCCCTTATTTGAACCCTTAGGGGGGGAATTCTTAAAAACTATGAAACACGTATCCAATGAAATATTTTTAAGAGTCTGAATTTCAAATTTTATAAAAATCGGTACAGATTAAAAAAAAAATCCATACAAACTTTCAACCCCTATTTCATCCCTTTAGGGTTAAAATTTTTCAAATTCCCTTCTTAGTGGATGTCCAGAATATGAAAATAAACATCTGTCCAAATTTCACGTTTCTACCATCAGCGGTTACGGCTCTGCGTGCGTCTTACCTCAGTCAGTCAGCACAAGTCCTTTTATATATATAGATTAGTTGTTAGAAATAGTAATATTTAAAATGTTGGTGATTAAAATGCTATCTAAAATAACTTTTTGTTAAATTAAATAACATTTTTTTTATTATTGTGTAGCTTCACGCTGTATCCCGACATATCAGTGTAGGCAGAGAAAATCTAAGAAAAAGTGTTATGAAACTCTGTTCTCATTAAGATGCCTCCGTTCCCAACTTTCCGCCGAATACTGGAGAAATTGCGTATTGATTTGCTGAACTCCATACTGTTGCGGAACTAGTTGAAAAAGTGTGGCGGTGAATACCCCCATAATAAAGAGGCAAGGAATAAAAATTATTTTAATACAAACCGAGCCCGAGATCCGTGTGGGAATCGAACCCACAATTATCACAGTTACAGTCAGATGTTGCACTGCGCCACGACTGAATAAATAACATTATATTATAAAAAATGTACCGTGGAAGGTAAACGATGTTAGCAAGAATATATTGAAATAATCTTTTGCATGATTTAATTGAATCTTCCTAATAAAAAAATAATTAAATGCTTTGCAAATTAAGAGCCTTATGAACATTACCTTTGAACTTTTTATAAATTACCCTCTGAATTAGCAAATTTTAATTGAAGCTTGCTAAATAAAAATAAATTAAATTTACTTATTTTGTTATTGGTTTTTTGATATTTTTTTTACAAAAAATGGTACAATA
>DWQW01010677.1:0-11963 GCA_018249695.1 Heliconius erato demophoon
TTATAAAATTTGAAATTCAGACTCTTAAAAATATTTCATTGAACACGTATTTCATGGTTTTTAAGAATTCACCCCCTAAGGGTTCAAATAAGGGGTTGAAAGTTTATATGGAAAAATCTTTAAATTGAAACCGATTTTTAAAAAAATTTAAATTCAGACTGTTAAAAATATTTTATTGAACACATGTTTCGTGGTTTTTTTAGAATTCACTCCTAATAAGCGGGCGAAGCCGCGCGCGCCCTCTAGTGTATAAATATAGTTTAAATCTATATCCATCGTGCCTGGTACACGAAGGATATAGCGAAGACTAATAAAAGTGAGTGTTAGAACACTCTGTTTCCACTCGTTTTGTCCATTGAACCCGTAACCGTGGGGGTTATAGCCAGATATCTGACCACAGGCCACGACGTATTCGTATGTATGTCTTTCAAGAATGTTGTGTTTTCTCCACACAATGTGACATTCGCGAAGTGATATGTGCTCTACTGGCACGCTCGGAACGCCATAATCGAAGAGCCAAACCAAGAATGTTTTCTTATTAGAAACATAGATAATGAGTCTAGTAGACGTACCAGCATAAATGTGAACTTTTTTTCTCTTGGTCCGATATAAGCAAAGTAGGTAGGATTATCTTACTCTTTCTCTCTCTGTTGGAACTGTCTCGTAATAGCAACTTTTCTCCTCTCTTCCTCGAATAGGAATCGAACTCACAACCTGTCGTATTTACAGTCGCAAGCTTGTCCCCTTCACCACGACGGGCCTCACTCTTTCAATGATTCTTACAATATTTAATATTACAAAATTGTATGAAAGGTCAATTATTTAAAGTAAACTATTCAATCCGTAATACCTCGTTCTTGCTGAGCGTCTGCCTCTAGCAATTAATTTTCCAATCACCTCCGAAGAAATAGATTTTAACTTAAGTTACTGACTAATTTTATATTATAATTGGTTTTATATTTGTTAAAGAAATTAAAAGAGAACAGAGGCCGGTCGTGGCGCAGCGGCACGAGGTGTGACTGCAAAACCGACTGGTTGTGGGTTCGATCCTCACTCGAGGAGATGAAATATTTACTTAAATTTATATTTCCATTTCTTCGCTCTGGTGTCGAGGTTAAGCGCGGCGTTGAGTTCTGTCACTCAACACGCAATGCCTTCAGAATTCGGCAGAAAGTGGGGAAAGGAGTGTCTTAACACTAGGTTCCCTCTGCCTACCCTGCTGTGTGCGGGATACAGCGTGAAGTTAATTTAATTTAATTTTAAAGAAATTAATTCAAGTATTCCAATTCAAAGATAGCCAGATAAGCCAGACGTTGAGTTCCGTCACTTAACAAGAAGTGCCTTGAGAATATGGCGGAAAGTGGGGACCGGAAGTGTCGTAACACTCAAGGTTCCCAAGTTCCGCCTACCCTGCTACGTGCGGGATACATCGTGAAAAAAAGCTTTATCGTGTACATGGCAGGGTAGGCAGATAAAGAGTTTCAAGACTCTGTTCTCGACTTTTCGTGCGACTTCTAATATTGCGTTTTAAATGGCGGAACTTAACGCCATTACATACGTATAATTATTATATATGTATGGCCGAGATTCGAATCTTTGACCATTGGATTATATTATAGACGTACTCATTCCTCTACGAAGTCGGTTATTAAATAACGTAACCACGTGCATCCTCGTGTTTGCGTTACAAAGGGCGTGGTATTTCTGTAACCTTTAGCTTTTGTAATTTAATTTCACTTTGGCGTGGAGCTTTACTTTGGTTCTCGACTCTTGGCATTTAAATCAAATTTGTATTTTAAGACAATAAAAAAATAAATCAGCTTCACGCTGTATCCCTTATACAGCGTGAATCTGATTTGATTTTAAAAATAAATACAGGTACCTTTTTTTTAGGATTTTTTTTAATAAATAAACATTTTGTTGCTTAAAGAAAAACAAATTTAAACAGTGGTGGCGCAGTGTGGGACTGTAGTCGTGACAGTTGTGGGTTCGATTATTACTTTGGAGAATTATTTTCGTTTTATCGCTCTGGTAATAAAATAAAACGCGGCGTTGGGTTTCGCCGCTCAACACGCAATGTGTTGAAAGTGTGAGTGAAAAATGCAAAACGATGTCTCTTTACACTAGGTTCTCTGCCTACCTTGCTGTATGCGTGGGTTAAGTCAAATATATATATTTTAGATTAAATAAATAAACACTTGTTTTCTGTAATAAATATAATATTTATTTTTTCTATAATAAATAATGTGAAAATTGAAAGGTGAAACTAAAGGACATACAGTTTTTTTTTAATTGAATATTCTTATTTCTTTCTAAATAACATTTAGACCCATAATGCTTATTCCTAGAGAATAATTAATTTTGTAGAATTATTCCCAGAACGTGTGTTGTAATTTATACGAAATAATTCTATTTGCGAGTCACTGGTTAAATAATGCAGGTGGTACCTACTAGGCGTCACGGCTAACTTTGTTATATATGGCTACCATTATGTAGGTTAGTTAGAAGCATAAAATCTACAGAACCTAGTGGTACATGTAATAATTCTTGTACAAATACCTCTATTATGTCACTATAAGTCAAGCGCGGACAATATTTTAAGAAAGTGTTTTAGAAACGAATCGATATAATGGTGGATGAGTGGATTATGGTGTTCAGATTGACACGCCCATATTATGACATAATTGATTGTTTATCATCTGCACTCTTTATACCGGATATACGCAGATAGAACCTAATGAACGACACTATTTCTACGTTAACTAAACTTAACTTCACGCTTTATCCCTAGCGGGGTAGTCAAAAGGAACGTAGCGCCAAACCCTACGGATCCAAGATGGAAGGCTTGCCCGCAGCGACCCCTACCAGCCCTTGCGAGGGCTGCAACGTTCCATCCGCCACGTGCAACTCGCGAGAGCGTAATGATACGGAGTCCCATCAAGGCGACGCGCACTAGTGCGTCCCCTGGTTTGGTGCTGGTTTGTCAAGTGTTGAGGAATGCGGCGTTGGGGACCGCCACCCAACACGCCATGACCAGAACAACAGGAGGTGGAGGACGGAGCTACAAATAACTTTCTACGTTTTGTGCTCACATTCTAGATTATCAATATTGAGTAGCGGAACTCAATACCGACTTTATTATATGACAGTCATCAAACTCTCGATCATCTCTTACAGCCAGACACACTCCCACTGCGCTACAACGATCTATCTGTTCTCAATCGTTATTTAACGTCGATGTTTACATAATTATCGCAATAAAGCAGTTTATAGTCAATAATAGGTACTGTTATATGGCATTATCAGAAAATGAGAGCTGAAGTTACAATACTTGTAATAATATTTTAATATTAATTTCCAAGTGAAAATTGCATTTTATCGAACATTATCCTCAATTATGCTTGCCGCGTCGTGGCTACATAATTAAAATTTATTTATAATAAGTATGTACTTAAATGGATATAATGAGGCTGTTGTAGCTCAGTTGCGAATCGTTTGATTGTATAATTATTGGTTATAAGTTGTGTTTGGGAAATATAAAACTTACAGAAAAATCTGAGTAGGCAGAGGGAACCTAATGTTAAAACACTCCGTTCCTCACTTTCCGCCGAATTCTGGTGGCGTTGCGTGCTGAGGAATGGAAATAAAAATTTTAATAAATATTTTATTTCCTCGTGTGGGCGTGTCGAACCCACAACCAGTTGCTTTTACAGTCATACTTTGTGCTCCTGCGTCACAAGTGGGTAATGTTAATTCAATTTTTTTTTGGCATTTGGAACGTGCCGGTAGAGCACAATTCACTATATCAAGTTATTTGGAAATTGATTCTTATAATAAAATATGTCGTTTCTTCCAACGGGAAATGTTTTTGAAATGCCGCGAACTTCGTTTGAGACTTGGGGAATTAGGCTAGAGATTTGGGATGTGGTGAACCAATCTATTCCACGTCGATTATTGTCTTGGCTAACGTTAACATCTATAGTCATAGAAAATAGTGACTTAAAATGAAAAATCTGGTGATATTATAAAAAAACACTATATTTTTTATTTGCAACTTTTAAGGTAAAAACAAGAATAGTAGAAAGTATGCCTATAAATTAAACAAAAATCAGAGTGAATTTAGTCTTAAGACACTCTATTTTTCAGTTTCTAACCAGTTTCGAGATAATGTTAATTTTGTGGCGAATCTCAGTGCATTTTGTGTTGTTACTAAAGTTAGAAAATGAGGATAATTAAGTCCTCCCAGTGAGAATTAAACCCACAATCGTCGCAATTACAGTTGGATCAGTGTACCAGTACGGAGATGCTGCGCTAAACTAACGTATTTCATGTTTAATCCAATTTTTATTTGATGTTAAATGAGTTATTATATAAGTTCAAAAACACATACTATTTTATAATTATTGTTTTAAAATTCAAAGTGTGTTGAATTTGAAATATGATTTATAGAAATACCGGCTGTAAAACAATAAACAGATTTGCATATGTATTTATGATGTAGTAAACTTTATACTTTTGTGATATGGTCATAGCAGACGTGGGCCTCGTATAATAATATAAGTCATGTTTAGTATAGGTACGTTATACAATATTATTTTGATGGGTTTTAATATTTTAAAAGAAGTGGAATACCTATTTCTAGCGAACCAACAAAGTAGACACGGTGGCGTTGAGTTCCGCCACCCAACACGCAATGTCTCCAGAATATATCGGAAAGTGTGGAACGGAAGTATCTTAATGGAAACGGAATTCTTTAACAGGTTCTCATGTTATCTCTGCCTACCCTGCTGTATGCGGGATACAGCGTGAAGCCGATTTATTTATAGACAAATATTTATTTTGGGTAATTTTGAAAAGTAACAGTTCGTTGCCGTTATAATTATACATTTTTATTACATGCTTCCTTGGGTAACACATGAAACGTACTTTACATTAAAAAGCATACATTGTTTAAACATGCAGATTCATCCCGGCGAACGAGGTCTGTGAAGTACTTACAAATGATAACTGCTTATTTTTTATTTACATTCCCTCTATTTCACAGCTTTTTGAAATATATGTTAATTTTCTTTTCCTTTGTTTTTAGTTTTACGCTGTCTCCCTCATATAGAAGGGTAGACAAAAGGTACCTGGAAACCTAGTGTTAAGACACTCCGTTCACATTAAGAAACTTCCGTTTTCCACTGTACCTCGAATTCTGGATGCTTCGCGCGTCCAGTGGCGGAAATCAACGCCGCGCTTTGCCTCGTTACCATTGCGACGATATGAAAATAAATATTTCTTCGAGTTGTAATCGAACCCACAACGCCTGTGCCTTTGTGCCACGACTGGCCTAAATCAATATATGTTGTTGAAACTTCAAAAAAGCTGAAAAGGACCAAAGTAATACTTATTGTTCAATGTGCAAATGTTTTCGTATAATTTATGTGAATAAATCATAAATTTATATACCTAGAAAAAGATTGCTTTTGTGCTTATGCTAGTTTTTTTTTTAATTATTAATTTAAAAACCTTTTTACATTTCTTGAATATTAATTATACATATACTATACTATTTTTCCTAAGTGTGGAATAACAGTTTAAAAAAAATGATTAAAAATATACTACACTTTTTTCTTTTAATTTTAATAATTATTTCTATATACAGTTAAAAATTAAACTAAAAATAACAAGAAAATGAATTCAATGTGTAAAAGAGGTAGAATGTGAATGTGTTAATATATCCAAGATCTAAATAATTTAGAACTATTGCTGAAAATCTCAGCAAAACCTCGATATATAAATTTGAATCTTATTTTTGGAGTAATAAGGTATTGTTTACCTTATCGCAATTATAACATGAAGACGTTAAAGATCTTAAATGCGACAAGATTTTGTACTGCGATGCAGATGCGTATATAGAGACGACGTTTGCTTTAGAACTCTTGTTCTAATTAACTTAATTAGTGATTCATTTCATAGTTCTAACAGCATATAATTAAGAAATTGTGCAATTTTTGTTTTCTCTGTATGTTGTATTTGAAATGAAAGATAATAAAAAAATTACAATATTTTTATTTTTAAGGATACCAGTCGATGAGGCCCGTTGTGGTGCAGGGGCACAAAGTGTGACTGTAAATGCGATTGGTTGTGAATTCGAGCCCCACTCGAGGAAATGGAGTATTTATTTTTATTTATATTTCCGTTTCTTCGCTCTGGTGTGAAGGCAAAGCGCGGCGTTAAGTTCCGCCAATCAACAAGCAATGCCTCTAAAATTCGTGGAAAGTGGGACGGAGTCGAAGTGTCTTAACACTAGGTTCCTCTGCCTACCCTGCTGTGTGCGGGATACAGCGTCAAGCTGATTTATTAGGCTGATTTATTTATTTATTTATTTTAATGTTTTTATTTTTTTTTATTTAAACATGATTACATAATTGTCATGTTGTGATAGAACCAATATAGTGTACAAATTTCAATAATTAAATTTGTCCTAATTTGTCATATTTTTTGTTTAGCGAATACCTGCACATAGTAAAATATGCAGAAGGAACCTCGAAACCTAATGTTACGACACTCCCTTCCATTAAACCATTCTGTTCCCCACTTTCCGTCGAATTCTTAAAGCATTGCGCCTTGAGTGCCGAAACTCCACACCGCGCTTTGCCTCATTACCAGAGCGAGGAAATAAAAATATTTTTCATATCTTCCAGTGTGAATCGAACCCACAACCGCCAACGAAACCAAATGCGACCACAGTACAGTCGCCCGCTGGCGCCACTGCGCCACGACGGCCTCGATAATATCATCATTAATAATATAATGGTCCTTAATACGTATATTTATATAGCTAAGCCTTTCCTTTGTTATGTAATAACTATAGCTAGTTCGCAGCTGGCAATGCCACCTGTGGCATCAGCGTTGTCAGCTATTGTCTAGGGGAAAAGCGAGACATTTATCTCTGGAATTGTTAGAAACTTATTACTTAAAATAAATTTATTAAAAAAATAATTATCTAAATGCTTCGAATAGTTCACTAAAAGTGGGACCATGTCTGACCCGTTCGAGACATTTAAATTTTATTGGTTCCCGTTGGGAACGTTCGATACACTTAAATTTTAGGGTAACAATTGAGATGTCCCGCCAAAAACGGGACGTCTGGTAACATTATACATGTTCGTATATTACTCGAAATAATAAAAATATTTCACATTATTCTCTAGTATTATGAATTTTGATTAAAAAATAATTTTGGGCAGTCTATAAATATATATCTGTCGCTAGTGTAATTTAACTTTCGCTGACAAGAATCTTTTGATGTGATGACCTGTTCCAGCTATATTTAACGACTTTTAAAGTAATTAAATTTGATTTTAAGTAATAAATTAGGCTTTTCTATTATTTATATTTTTTTCTTAACATTTTAGGCCTTGTAATATTTATTTAACACGTGACATAAACGGAAGTTCACAATAGAGGATATAGATATAAGCAACGTCACGTTAATTTCGTCCAAATAGGTAATTTTGAAACATGTAAATATAACATATGCTCAAACAGAGCTTACTTTGTACAAACGTCAGTATACAACTTTGTATATATTTAATTATAATCATATCTTTTTGTATACATTGTGATGGGAAATAAAGTTTATACTGTAGATGAGAATTAAAGAAAATATGTTTTTTCTACATATTAGCAATTCTCTTCTTTTTTCTTTGTATTTTCTTGTACATAATGCATAAAAAAGCTAGACTTTGTTAAATATATATAAAGGAACATAAAAAAATGAAGGAAATATATGAATTTTGTTAGATACTTCTTCATGCTATATATTGTAAAAAAGTTGTGTCCTATTAGAGGAATGAGCGTTGGGGATTTCCACAATGTAAAAAATAGAATATACCCTTAAACGAATAATACCAATAATAGTACAAAAAAAAGTAAAAAAGTCACGTGCACCTGTGACTTGAGTCAGTGGTAGTAACTATTTCTATTAAAAAAAAATAAGCATTGTTAGGTATTTAGACTAACTTTATACTTTTATTGAAATATATTCAAAAGATGTAGCTCTAGTCTAGTCCAATAGACGTTCTAAGAACATTTACCATACAGAATATTAGAAATAACTAGAATGTTTCACCGTAGCACCCAACGCTACGTCACGTAGCTCTGCGGTCTACGTGTGCTACGAAGCGAGCCAAGTATCGTTATATTATACTATTAGCGAAGTAAGCGTATTGAATGTTAAGTGTTGTTGGTGTTTGAGTGATGTGAAATAATCACTTTTAATGTCATCAATCGTTTTGTTGGTTAATTATTTAGAGGAAGATTTTTTTTGTAAAAATATATACCCCCGAGCGGGGATCGAACCCACGACTACTGGCGTTTACATTCACACACTCTCTATAAATAACCTCGTGTTAAGACACTCCGTTCCCCACTTTCTGCCAAATTGTGGAGGCATTACGTGTTTAGTGGCAGAATTCAACGCCGCGCTTTGCCTCGACACCAGAGCGAAGAAATGGAAATATAAATTTAAGTAAATATTTCATCTCTTCGAGTGGGGATCGATCCCACAACCAGTCGATTTTACAGTCTCACTTCGTGCCACTGCGCCTGCGTATAAATATAGTATAAATAACTTAATTTGAATGTTTTCAGTTTTCGGCACTAACATTTCCATTTTATCATTTTTCAATATATATTTTTCAATCCTGTTCTTAATTAAGCTTTTAAATATAAAACATATTTATTTCAACAAAGCTACCTTGAAAATATTAATCAAATACAAAATATTCAGCGAACTCACGAAACTTGGCCCGAAGCTAATGAAATTTCTATTTGTATATTTAATGTTAAACTTTTGTAATTTTCTTTCTCTTTGTTTGTTATAAATCGATTTGATGAGAATGTTTTTCGGTAATCTCGAGTTTACGTACCGTGGTTCGAAATTTTGTGGCTTATATCCAAATCTTAGAAAGTTAAAGGTCCCTGGATCTATTTCTCTTTAACCCGCCATTGGTGATGTTAACTTGACTTACATATTTGTTGACGCCGGTCTCAAGGACCGGAGTGATCCAAAATCTCTAAAACGTGGATTCGTGGTGCTGTGACGGTGAGGAGTAACTGCGATGGACGTAAAATAAAGTAGTTACTCTGAATCGCATTAAACATCGATGGCAGTTCAAAAAATAAAAGTTATAGCTATAAGTTCGAATCACCCAGTTTCACAGACATACATGTCACCAATAGCGGGTTAAATTATTAATGTTCCGTTTGCGGCGTCGCTCGCTTGGACCAACCTAACATAGTAGGTGTTTGTACCACAACTTGCTTCTTAATCCCTCCCATTCCTTAATATATAGTCAAATCAATCAATCAATAGTTTCCCGCTGAGTACGCTTCTTCTTCTCCTTTGGAGTATTTGAAATATGAATATTAATTGGGATTTTTATTTATTAGTCATACATAACTATGTTAGATTAGTAAAAAAATAAATAAATGAATCAGCTGCATGCTGTATCCCGCACACTGCAGTGGAGGCAGAGGGAACCTAGTGTTAAGACACTCCGTTCCCCATTTTCTGCCGAATTCTGGAGGCATTGCGTGTTGAGTATGTTAGATTAGTATCGGATACTTAATAAATCTATAACTATTTTTAGTTAAACTTAAACTTAAAGTATTTTTTCCGCTCTATAACCTAATTCGATCGAGATTGTTCAAAGTTTAAACATCCCGTCCAAAGATTGAAAGAAAAACGGTTAAAAAGTTTACCTTATTTTTCATTCATTCTATCATCCTGGCGTCCGACAAGCTTTTAAAGCGAAAACTTATATTAAGACAATAGATTTTTTAAAACATATATAATTATTTATTACAGTACTGCCACTTAACACGCAATACCTCCAGAATTCGGCAGAAAGTGGGGAACGGAGTGTGTTACACTAGATTCCCTCTGCCTACCTTGCTGTGTGCGGGATACAGCGTGAAGCTTATTTATTTATCTTATTTATTTTACGAAATCATTAAACTTTGCCATGATATAAATGATATGGACTATTGTCATATATAGTTAGTGAAATACTCGATATTCTGTAATCGTCGTTCTACGATATGACCACTGTATATAATGTATTATCCAATCTTTTTAAGATTAATTTATATTGTATGAAAACCAAACCAAAACCAGTTAATAATTAGCTCTTTTACAATTTATTGTCACTTTTGGCCGCGTGCCGAGGAAATATTGCGTCCGTATCGTACTTCATATGTATATATTTGTATATAGTTAGACCTAGGAAAGATATTTCAATGGAAACTGCCTCTGTAGAGGCGAGTGCCAAGTCTGTTTTATATCCTTATAAGACCCAGAGCTCTATTTTATTTCAATTTGTGGATATTTACAAAATTTGGGGACTTTTTGTGAAAAATAAAATTAATATATTAATATACCTAATATTGTATATGTATATGAAATATAATATGTAGGTTTTTGTATAATAGGTATAACTAAAACAATTTTAAGAGAAACAGAAAGCATAACAGCAATGAAACTAGTCATATATTTACTTATTTAGAAAACGTATAAAAATTTGAACGCAGCGGGACTCGAACCCGCGCCCGCGCCCGCGCACCCGTGCCTCCTGGAAACCGACCTGGTCGGTTTCCAGGAGGCGCGGGTTCGAGTCCCGCTGCGTTCAAATTTTTATAGGTTTTTCTAAATAAGTATTTTTCTTTCCTAAGTGTGGAATAACACTTTAAAAATGTTTAAAAAAAATAGTCATATATTTAATTTTGAAAATTATCTAGTTAATTCAATTTATAAGCAAAACAAACAAAAATGCATTTTGGTTTGTTTGTTGTTTTAAAACCGCTTAGTCAATTTTAGGAATATAGGCATATATTTAGATAAAGATATGTAATATGTTTTATTTAATTAAATATTATTATAATTTTTTTATTAAGTACTAACGTGCAGGGGCAAAAGCTTGTGACTGTGAGTACGATGCCCACTCGGGTATTGAAATATTTAATATCTCAGCAGAACTGCCTTCCGAGCCGGTAACTTTATGTTCACTCGACGACTCAAAAATACTTGTAAAAGTCTATTTGAATAAAGTATATTTTGAATTTGATATTTAAATTTCATATTTCAATTATAATGTTGTTAAAAATAATCCGATACATCTAAAGTAAACGAAAAGAAAACGTATAAAAATTTGAACGCAGCGGGACTGGTCGGTTTCCAGGAGGCGCGGGTTCGAGTCCCGCTGCGTTCAAATTTTTATAGATTTTTCTAAATAAGTATTTTTCTTTCCTAAGTGTGGAATAACACTTTAAAAATGTTTAAAAAAAATAGTCATATATTTCATTTTGAAAATTATCTAGTTAATTCAATTTATAAACAGAACAAACAAAAATGCATTTTGGTTTGTTTGTTGTTTTAAAACCGCTTAGTCAATTTTAGGAATACCTAGATTTAGATAAAGATATGTAATATGTTTTATTTAATTAAATATTATTATAATTTTTTTATTAAGTACTATCGTGCAGGGGTAAACGCTTGTGACTGTGAGTACGATGCCCACTCGGGTAATGTAATATTTAATATCTCAGCAGAACTGCCTTCCGAGCCGGTAACTTTATGTTCACTCGACGACTCAAAAATACTTGTAAAAGTCTATTTGAATAAAATATATTTTGAATTTGATATTTAAATTTCATATTTCAATTATAATGTTGTTAAAAATAATCCGATACATCTAAAGTAAACGAAAAGAAAACGTATAAAAATTTAACGTAGCGGGACACCGACCAGTCGGTTTCTAAGAGGCGCGAGTTCGAGTCGTCGTTCAAGTCTTTCCTAAGTGTGGAATAACACTTTAAAAACGTCAAAAATAATGTAACGATGTATGTATTTCTGCTCATTAAACTTATAAGTTTGAATAAAGGTAAACACATATAGTTTTCATGAGTAAATGCTA
>DWQW01010678.1:0-11961 GCA_018249695.1 Heliconius erato demophoon
CTGGTGTCGAGGTTAAGCGCGGCGTTGAGTTCTGCCACTCAACACGCAATGCCTCCAGAATTCGGCAGAAAGTGGGGAACGGAGTGTCTTAACACTAGGTTCCCTCTGCCTACCCTGCTGTGTGCAGAAAAATTAAATTAGCTTCACGCTGTATCCCACAGCGTGAAGCTAATTTAATTTTTTTTTTTTTAATTTTTTAATTCTGAAAGAATTTATTGATTATTGTTATTCTTATATTCTATTGTTTAATAAGTGATTTTTGTCCAAAATGTATTTAGAATTAATAATTTCTGTTGATTTTCGAGTTCATATATGTGTATATTTATAATATAGTAAAAATGTACAAGTACAAGTACAAGTACAAGTTAACCACTCATATAAAACGACACTATCTAACGTAACACAATGGTTGCCAGTTCGAATTCCACAAAATACGTGAAAAGTGTAAAGATAAAAAATAAACAAAAATGTGTCAAGGATGAAGTCGATGTCCTTTTATTTGAAAACCTTACATTCTTTTCATCAATACAGTGTGTTTTTTCTTTTTTTTCCTGTAACCCTAAGAATAATCATCAATATTACGACGGGATAACATAATAAAGAGATTTAGATGACAGCTCGACGAGAGCAAATAATATATTTCTAAGTCATTCCGTTTGCGTCGAGAAACTTTTCTATAAAAAAAAGGGTGTTCCGGAACCTTTAGGGAACAAGAACAACGGATGTAGCGTAATGAAATCTGGCTCAGCGCGACAGTTTCTCAGTGAGTAAATATTTAAAATATACCAGCTCTTTGTAATACGTATCTACTTGTAGATTTTGTTCTTACGTACATATGTACCTATACGAACCTGCTAGTGTGTAAATTTGGAATTTTGTTTGTATGTGTCTTTGGAAGTCTCTTTTTAATTATTGATATTTTTTTAAACATCCTGATAGTTAAATTGGTTCCTAATATTGTATGAAGAGATAACCTAGTATTAGGACACTCCTTAACGCCTAATCTTCGAGACCTTGCGTGTAAGTTTCACAACTTAATGCCTTTCTCTTTTTTGTTGCTAGAGCGAGGAATATTACTTAATTCATCGCTCAGGATAGATATCAAACCCACGACCGTCGTATTTACAGTCAGACGCTATGCTGCTGGCAGGACGGCCACAAATCCTTCTGAAATAAATAATAGACCTGTTAAATATTGTTAAATCCTAACCTCAAAATGTATACTAACATAACCATCTAATAAATCACACAATAGTAACAATATTCGTCTAAATAAAATGTGAAAAAAAAATTTTTTTTCGTGTTTTCTGTGTTTTGAAGACAAACCAAAGAAAAACAATACAAGTAAGAGGAAAGATAGACCTCGTCCTCCTTCATACTGACCTGTAGCGGGTACTCTTGTAAAGTTACAAATACCGAAAGAGACGCTACTTGAGTGTTGACGTCGCAAGTAGACTAGTAATACTATATATTACTTGTTACGCATGACATAAAAGTTGTATTTTATATAACACCGAGTGAATAGATTTATTTTCAGCTTCACTCTGTATCCCGCACACAGTAGTGTAGGCAGAGGGAACCTAGTGTTAAGGCACTCTATCGGTTGGGCTCCACTGCGCGCTTTGTCGTGTTACCACTAAAGAAATAAAATTAGTTTGTAGATAAATAGAATCGAGAACGACAGTCTTATGGCGAAGGAATTTAAAAAGAGGGCGGGTTTTTTTAAATGCATGTTGCGCTTTTTATCAGCTTCACGCTGTATCCCGCACACGGCAGCGTAGGCAAAGAGAACCTAGTGTTAAGACACTTAACCTCGACACCAGAGTGAAGGAATGGAAATATAAATTTAAGTAAATATTTCATCTCCTCGAGTGGGGATCGAACCCACAACCAGTCGGTCTCTTTCGATATTTTACAGTCACACCTCGTGCCGCTGCGCCACGACTGGCCTCATGTTACGCTAATTTTCAAAAACGTATAAGCCAAAATTATCTATCAACCAACAAAAAGGAAATATCTTCATAATTAGGAATTCACTTAGAAATCAGTAGGTACTAGATTTAACAAATAAGAAATATTTTATTATAATAATTTATCCTGCATTTAGGTGACCTAGTTCTCTGAACTAGGTCACCTAAATGTAATGTTAATATGACAATATATTTCAGTTTGCTGTTATAGATCATACCTGTATTGAACGCTCTACTGGGTATCTCAGAGAGGCGCCTCACAGCGTTGTCAATACAAACAGAGCTTGTGAAGGGCAGCTTTTGATTTAAAATTAATCTGGTGGTGAGTATGAGCCTAAAACAACGTTCTAAGTCGACATGTATTGTTGCGTTATTCATATTCTTTAAAAAAAATTATTTTGAATTAAAAAATATAATAAAATTAGTAAAATATTCTAGCAGCCATCACGCGCAGTAAACTTTTCACAAATTCTATTGTTATAGTAGGTATCTACTACAAACAATATCAAATTTACAGACCGGTTGAAGTTGATCGAACATGAGGGAGAAATGCGGGAAACGGTGTTCCATATAGAAAATAGATACCTCCGTGTAGGTTGTTTAAAGTACCCTCTCTGTTTGCACTCTTTCAATTTGTTCTTGAGATTCTTGCGAGTGTAGATAGTGAAAATTCTAGTTCTATATCTTGAATGTTTTCAAATTAAAATAAGTATTTTCGTTCGACAAGATATATGAATAGGGAATATTGTGCAGCAGGTTTAATTTCAATTCACTTAATATAATTTTAATTTCGATTCAATATAGTTTGGCGCAACTTATTTCATATTTGTTATTTTGGCGCAGGAGTATAAAACATCAAACTCACAACCTTTGTCAGGTCACAGGTTCAATTTCCAGATAATGAAATATTAGATGAAAATCCTCGCTCAGAAAGTGGGGAACGGAAATGTCCACGTTATTAGGTTTCCTCTGCCTACACTGCTTTTTGTGAAACGCTGAAGTACACGCAGCACAGCACGCAGCTCACGCTCTAACTTAAAAAAAATATCATGAGGTAAATGTATATAGAATTTTAATAATTTATAATATTTGATCACAACATTTTATCTATTATTAACATTATATATTCACAAATCTCACGTAGCCTTTAAATAAACGTATATTTCTCCAAATATTATTACAAAAGCACGACAATATATTCGTGTTTGAATAGTTGTCGAAATCGGAAAACTTGTTCGAAATAGTTGATTTTGGAAGAAGTACAAAGAGGACTGATAAATAATTCAACTCCTGCAATGCGGGCCGCAGAGACCGACAGGAGGTCTTAGACGCCGGTGTTTGAGTGAGACGCGCTGTGTCTCTAAGTATTCAATGAAATATTGTTTTTATATAAATTTACTGTGAACTAAAAGTGCTAAAGTACTGAAGACAGTAATAAGATTTTGTTTCAGTTTCTTTGTTCTCCGTTTGTCTTGCCAGTTGTAGAGTTCTTGGATAGTTAGTTGGCATAGGATTCATAATTCAAAGTTGTTTTAAACCTTTGCGTTGATACTCCTACGATCGTAATTTTATGGTAATATTACAATTATATAATTATGTTTACAGGAGTTAGTATTTATGATTTTTTATTAAATAACATAATTCTTGTAATTTATTTTATCTTATATTAATCTATCACAATGAAGTACTTCTATCAATATATTTAAATTTTTATCTTTAGATACGTACTTTCGTAAAACAAATAGAACAAAATGCAGTCTTTTAAAAATATTAAAATAAACGTATAATCAGAAGATGACAAAAACTTTTTTATAACTTTGTTATTTAATCAAAGAGCTTCCATTGGCATCTCTAACAATATAATGAAACTTTTAACTTCTTCATGATAAAACGACAGAAGACACAAATTACCATTGACAAAGTCATTCTAAACAGAATCAGTAACATGTGAAACAGACGCGCAGTTACGTCATTAGCACTTTGAAAACTTCTAAATACATGCTTAAGCCTGTTATCCTTAAATCAGCTTTACGCTGTATCTCGCACACAGCAGGGTAGGCAGAGGAAACCTAGTGTTAAGACACTCCGTTCCCCACTTTCTGCCGATTTCTGGAGGCATTGCGTGTTGAGTGGCAGAACTCAACGCCGCGCTTAAGCTCGACACCAGAGCGAAGAAATGTAAATATAAATTTAAGTAAATATTTCATCTCCTCGAGTGGGGATCGAACCCACAACCAGTAGGTTTTACTGTCACACCTCGTGCCACTGCGCCACCACTGGCCTCAATATAAATGTTAATCAATATTTAATTTCTTCGAGTGGGGATCGAACCCATAACCAGACGATGTTACAGTCACACAGCTTTCCTAAAATATAATATCGCAATCAATTCTATAGGGACATAGAATAGCTATGTAAACGTTAGACCAAAGAGATGTTCCATGTTAGTATTGCAAAATATATGTATGTATGCTTATGTCAAATGGCTTTACAATAAAATAATGAATATACTAACTGTATATATTGGATATAAGTGAATTTTGGTTTTGCAATGAAAATAAAATTGAATTTGAGAGTGTGACTGTAAGCGCGGCGGTCGTGGGTTCTGTTTCCACTCTGTGGAATTAAATTTTTAATAAATTCATTTCGTCGTTCTGGTATGAAGCATAGTGCGGCGTTAAGACCAACCAACCACTCACCACGCAATGTTATTTACTTTTAATGGGAATCGAATTCACAACCTGTCGCGCTTACAGTCACGCGCTTGTGTCCCTGGCCACGACCTGGCCTCTGTAATATTAACTATTTTTGCCTCCATTAACTAAAATACATAAATTGCAGCCCACTTCATTTATCGCGGCAGACAGTACCGAGTGTCCGCGCGAGATGAACACGTATCGCGGCACTGGACGCCGATAATGTGTCATTTACGAGATAACATTAACACGCCTGCACTTTATGTGATCAATATAACAGAACAGAGTGCAGACTGTAGAGTAGTGGGACCGTGGTGGTGCGATAGGTTACTATTTTGCTTTTTGTGGTAGTTGCAGGTTCTTTTTGATGCAAATTATTATTTATTTTAGTGAATCCAAATTAAATTTATAATATGATACTTTTTTGTTAAGTATATAATATACATTTTACATAGTTTTTAAATGCATTTCTTTGATTGTAAGGTTAGATCTATTTTTAAGATATTTCATCTTATATGGTAAAGTGCCGTACGAAGTGTTATTTTACAATGTATTTTTATACTTCGTCTTAGATCACAAACAGCTATACACAATGTAAAATATAAACTCATACAACAATCAAATTTGAAAGTTATATTTGACAGAAATAGCCAACTTTGTAGAAATATATATTCATTTTAATCCATTCTTGAAAGTATTTTCAGTACTTACGATTCATGCATAGTTCCTATTGTTTACCGGAATATTTATGAAAATAAAAAAAATAATAAATTAGCCTCACGCTGTATCCCGCACACAGCAGGGTAGGCAGAGGGAACCTAGTGTTAAGATACTCCGTTCCCCACTTTCTGCCAAATTCTGGAGGCATTACACGTTGAGTGGCAGAGCTCAACGCCGCAATATTTATGATATAACTAAATTAACATTATAAGGAAATGACTTAATTATTTATGATATTTTCCCGCTGGTTTTACGCTGGATGCCGAACACAATGATGATCATGGTGAATTGAAGGCCGCGCTTTGCCACGACACCAGATCGAAGACATGAAAATATTAAAATCAAAAATCAGCTTCACGATGTATCCCGCACACAGCAGGGTAGACAGAGGGAACCTAGTGTTAACACTCCTGTTCCCCACTTTCTGCCGAATTCTGGAGCGGCTGCGTGTTGAGTGGCAGAGCTCAACGCCGCGCTTAACCTCTACACCAGAGCGAAGAAATTGAAATATAAATTTAAGTAAATAATTCATTTCCTCGAGTGGGGATCGAAGCCACAACCAGTCGGTTTTACTGTGCCACCACCGTGCCACACACCTTGTGCCGCTGCGCCACGACCGGCCTCAAAATCATGAAAATATTAATGAATAAAAATTTACCCACCCGAGCGGAAATCAAACCCACAACCATCACGTTTGCAGTCTCACCACGACGGCCCCAAATAATCCATATAATCAGAATATCCGTATATTTATCCGAGCACGAATGTACATCGCGATAGGAGATCAACACGCTATGCTAATGAGCGCTGATAACGCGTTATATATGAGAGCGTTAACACGCCTGCACTGTATGTGTACCTACATCTACGTGTTATATCAAGTAGAACTGTTTATTACGATATATACTCGCACTCCCGTCTTTGTCTATTTCCTTTAGGCGTACTAGTGGCCACTGCGCCACTGTGGAACAGCGCCAACTGTTGATATGAGGATTGCAAGTTCGATTCGTATTCGTGGAAATGATTATAGCGGGGTATCTAGAGAGACCGGAGTGCTAAATGCTACAGTTCTAACTCTTACGCCTCGTCCACTGTCACGAATCTTTTAATTACGGGAGGTCGTCCGGGAGGTCCTCATGCTTTTCAAATAAATTTTCTCTAGTATCATCAGTGCTGTGTTCTGGTCTACACAACATGGAATATCTAGAATGTATGTGGAAAGCGTTGAAGGGAGTATCTGTCGGAGTATAGACACATGATTTTTTCTACTAATCCTGGAACACCACAAAAATTAAAACTTTAAGTTTTGTTAAAAAGAATCTGAAAATATCTTAATATACAAATATATTTTAGCTTTATATTTTCTTAATATATATTATTAAGTAGATATTTTAAACGAAACTATTTTAACCGGATTAATCGCTATATGTTGTATATTTACACATTTTTGGAAACCCGACGTTTCGAACATTTTGCAGTAGTCCGTGATCACGTTCTACCCGTGAGTCTACTTGTGTAATAATCGTGAAAATCAAATAACTAGTATAGTAAGTAGATGCTGTGTATTATCATAACTTATCTCATATATGAGTACAATCTAGGCTACCGTCACACAGTGAAACACTGACTGTAAAAACGGTATTTGTGGCTTTGATTCTAATATTTCCAACTTGTACAATACAAGGATTTACCATTCAACAGGTATGATTTTGAATTCTAGTAAAAAGGGATAAGTTAGAGAGTCTTGACATTAGGTTCCCTTAGCCTGACTTAATGACGAATCAAAATTAAACTAAATAAATATTCACATAAAAGTCATATAAAAGATAATTAATAAAAATATAAAAATCGACATCGACATGAAATTATTATATTTACTAAATAATCGCCAAAAATGATTCAGTAAAAATATTATTCTTCTTAATTAGATCAACATCATTGTATGTGCGTAAAACAGCAATGAAATCACTTTAGTAGTGTCGGTGGGCTTATCGGAAAAACATTATGAAACAATACCATTTACATATTATGGTTTTATTATCACAGGTGCCGATATATTTTCTATATTAAAATAAATAAAATTAAGTACTACGTTGGAGCATATAATATATTACGATGTAAACTTGAGAGATCGAATTTTATTAAAAGCCTTTTGCATAGTCACAGACATAATATGTTGGCTTGTTTAAGCACACACACACATATAAATATTCACATTTAAATGTTTTTTTTACTTCTACAAACATATAGGCAACCTGAGAATTAGACACTCCGTCCTATTGATAAGACTTCCATTCCCCACCGACGAATTTTGGAGGTATTGCATGTTGAGTTCATAACCTGTCGTGCTTATAGTCGTACGTTTGTGCCCCTGCGCCACGACTGGCTTGAAAAAATATAAATAATGATACATGAAATACAAATATAATTTTCTAAAAATGCAATATATAATGAACTATTTGAGAAAAACCTAGTTGTTTTTTAAGTTTAAAATTTGTGTTTACCTAGATAGTACGAAATAATTGATACAATATAGGTACACTTACAATTTGTCGTTAAAACAATTAAATATTAAAAATTCAGAACATTGACATTATTTCAGTATACTATTGGTTGTTTATTTACGTACGAGTACACGCTATTGTATAACACCATTGCATGTTCTACTTTTTAATGCGACTATTCATTTAACAATGGAATAATTGAGTCCAGTCGAGGCACAGGGGTACAAGCATGTGACTGTAAAAGCGACAAGTTGTGGTGTCGATTCCCACTCGAGGAAATGAAATATTTACAAAATGTTTTCATTTCTTCACTCTGGAGTCGAGGCAAAACGTGGTGTAAGTTCCACCACTCAACAAACTATGCCTCCAGAATTCGAAGGAAAATGAGCACCGGAGTGTCTTTATACTAGGCTCCCTCTGCTTACTCTTACATGGTAGCGTGAAGCTGAAAAAAAAAGTATTTAACATTTTAGCAACTATTAAAACTGTAAAATGAAAGGAAGTTTTAAATCGGAGGTTTTAATTGAAATGACAATAAAAACAGAACACGTTGATACCCGGCCGGCGACCAACGATGCGAGGACGCGCTACTGATATCTCCGACGGAAGCTTTTACTGAAAACCGAACTACACCTTACCCATTATCTAAAAGACATAGGGTTGCAAATGCAAGTATTATATGAATAGTAATATGGAATCCAATGCAGGTAATATAGGGAAGATTAACTTTAATGATTAAAGAAAATCAATTCGATATAAAGCTTTTAATAGTATCTAAAATGCCACAACTGTGTAGTATTTGTATTATGCGTTAAAATATGATAATAAACTATATATCACCAAGATCATTTAAGTTTTTAATGTAGGGCAAGTTTAAATAATATTACAAAAAGTATTTTGTTAAAAAAAATCCTTTTTAAAAAAAATATAAAATAATTTTTCAATACGAATAGAATGTGGTAAGCAATTACGTAACTGCGTCACGAACCTCTTAAGAAAATGTTGCCTTTCTGCTAGGCTTCTTAGTTTAAATGAGCATTTACCCAAAAAGTTGGGTTTTAACTTACAATGATAAGGGAAATCAATGAGGGGCTTTAGCTCTATTGAATTGATGACCCATTTTTTGTATAAGTAAGGAGTTTTTAACTTTTCTTATATTTTATGTTATTAGAATATTTTTTTCTTTATATTTTTATTTAGTTGGGAGGAGAAGTAGATTATAGTAAATCTTCTCTCGGTTTTGTACGTTTATCTCTTTAAATGAACCTTTTATCTTTATCTCGTTCATCTCCGTCGCTTATTGCGTAATCGCAATTCCTCCAAAATTCGGCCAAAATTGAAAGGCCGGAAAGCCAAAGGTTCATCCAACCTTTGGTTTTCCGTTTTTTTTCTGCACCATGCAAGGTCATAAACAGAATTAATTGACACTCAATACTGATAACACTGGAAAACGGGAATGTCTATACTAAAAAATTAAGATCATTGAACCATTATAAGATAAATACTTTTCGAGCTGAGGTCATCATGGCGCAGGAGCACAAACGTGTAACTGTAACGCGACAGTGGTGGGTCAGATCCCCATTCGGGAGAATTAATTATTATTATGAATATTTTTATTTCTTCGCTCTGTCACTAAACAAAAATTTAGAATTGAGTTGTACCACTCAACTCGAATTGTCTCGAAAAAATCGATGGAAAGTGGGTATATGTGGGATATAAATTGGGACGTTCTTCTTATATAAAGATAATAATACAATGTGATTGTCATCGAATACGACTTGTTCATCACTGTCGATCGAGTAGAAGGGAAAACATTCTCGGTCCATTATATTTTCTGATTTACGACCGAACATAGCTCTGGCAGGTGTCGATCTATTTGGTGAATTCCTTTGTTTGATTATTATATATATAGATATATATATATAGAATACGGAAGTGTAATTTATTAGGTGTTCAAAATCTAAAGGTAAATATATTGGAAACCTATAAAATAATTTTAAAATGTTAAAGTAGTAAATAAGTATTAATTATACAGAGGTTAATAATTCAAGTAATTTAGAAAACAACTTAATAATTATAATTTTTTTGTATATATTTTTTTTTTATTAAAATACACTTAATAACAATCTTAAATTATAAAATATTCTATATTTTTATATGTCACAAAATAGTGTTGAGTTTTAAATTCAATCTTCAAAGGAGATAACGAATCGCGAGGGAGGTGCGATGATTAGTTTCCAACAGAGCGCCGATCCGCAAGAGGGATCTCCTGCTATAAAAGTAAATTGAATTGTTCGACGAGTGCTACTCCGATATATGTACAAATAGTTTACTTTGTTTCATCTTTAATTTAACGACATTTTTGGCTGCTTCAACTTATAGGTATGTTAGAATAGAATACCTTAGATTTTTCATTCTTGATTCATTTTCATGATCGGTCGTAAACGTAGGTGACCCTACTAGGGTTGTGAACAGCTTTAGTAGTAAGAAAAGTCATCAAATAATATGTTGAAAATGCTTGCTGAATTTTATATTGATATTACTGATATACTGTAAGCGCGAGTATATACGTATGTTGTAAATATTTGTTTATTTTCTTGTCGGTCAAATTTGTAATTTTACTGAATTTCTATTTTACATGTATTCTATAATTGTCTAAAGTCATCTCTGTTCTACCGATCATCAATCTCCTTCGTATTTTCTCCATATAACGTGATATTGGGGTAGTGAATTGTACTGAACTGGCACTCTCGAAGTACTCATAAGTGAATGACTAAAGTGTTCTTAGTTACTACTCCTATTATATGCTATATTATTTATGACTATTACAAAATGTTTACCTCAGACTCAGATCAACATGATATAAAGGTGGCAATGATCTTAACTTATTTTGATACATCATTTTAAAAACCTTAAGCAAGAAGTTACTTGATTCACAAGTGTAACTGATTTAATTACTCTACAAACATTGGCATACTATCTAATATTGGTTACATTGTATGAACCTGAAACTTTCTTGATAATTATTTACGTATATTTATTACGTATATAGTATTAGATACATACTTTAATAATAATAAAAACATATGCCATTAAAAATATAAAAACAAATATATACAGAAGATATTTATTATAATTATTACATAGTGGCATATAGTTTTTTTTATTTACTTTAAAGTTTGCTCCCTGAGTTGTGCTAATGAGAGACGACAACTTTTAAGAGTCATTCTACATTTAGGAAAAAAAATATTAAGAGGCAAATATAATATGCTAACAACATAAAAGTCGTAACAAGCATATAAAAATTTCGACGTAGCTCGATGAGAACGTGTGGCTTAGTGGTCAAAATAGAGGGTTTCCAAGAGGTGCGGGTTCAAATCTTGCTATGTTATATGTTTATGTATGTATATATGTTTTCTAAATAAACTTATTTTTAATTAAATTCATTTACAACAAAAATATTTTTAAAATAAAATCACATCCCTACTACAATATTGTAACTGAGGTCGGCATTATAAAACTTCGACAGTTAAACGTAAGTCAGTGGCGTTGGGCCGCGCCAGATAACGTTGTATAGGCCTCTTAGTAGAGTACTTTTGCTGTTAAAAGAGTGACCTCGCTGTTGGTGTAAGCCAGACTGTCCTTAGTTTCACTTTAACTCTACTTTGATTAGACGATGGGTACAATGCGCTCGTCATTCGCTTTAAGAGGCTTAGTCTTTTCCCTCTCTAAGATTACAGTTAAGCGAATTCGATCTTTAATGGAATTTCGAGTTTCTGCAGAAAAGTACATTTAAAGTCACTTAAAAAACCTACAATAATAAAGGAGACTGAAACTATTCCATACATTTTTGGGCCCAGAATGTAAAGATATGAAAATGATATGATTTAATAGATTTAGGTACATCATTCCCTCCTTGAAAACTATATAAATTTTGGCAATCGGAGAGCTGAGTTATTAGAGATTTGATAAAAGTGAGGTTAAGTTCGCACACCAATTTCTTGAATATCAACTTCTATAAAATATGTGATCACTGAGTTGTTTAAGCATTAATGTTTATTATTTATAAAT
>DWQW01010679.1:0-11959 GCA_018249695.1 Heliconius erato demophoon
TGCGGCAGGATTTTTTTGGGCAACCCTAGTGTAATCTATTCTACTATCATGTATCATTCTTAAATATAAGTTTCATTAGAAAATCTAATCCCTACAGTTTTAAACGATGGGATCTTAGGCCATTAAATTTGGTCTATTTCTGACAATGGCATCTATAAGAAAATCACACAAGTCTTAAATTTGCATTAGGTATGTGCGCGACAAAAAATAAATAAGAGTAAACTATTGTTAAATGATTTTATGTTAAAGTATTTCGTATTGTGAAATGTTTAAATTAAAAAGGCTTATTCGCTATATGTTCCACTTTGCACCGCAACACTGGCTCTAGAAATCGATACTTCACAGTACTTGGCATTTACTGAAAAATAGTTAACAGATAAATGTGTAAGTATAACAATTCGAAAAAAAATTGAAGTCATCGTGGCGCAGGGGACAAGCGTGTGACTGTTAACGCGACGGTTGTGGATTCGATTTGTCCTAAGGAGAACGCATTATTTAATTTTTATTTCTTTGCTCTGACGCAACGAGACAAAGCGCGGCATTAAGTTCCACTACTCAATACGCAATGCCTCGAGAATTCGAAGGGTCAAGACCTTTCATAGTGAAAGTTCTTGATATTAGACTCCTTTTGCCTACTCTGTTATAAATAAAAAATAAAGATAAAAAAAACATTTGTGTTTTTCTTCATATTTTAATCTTGTTTTGATTTTAATATATTCAAAGTATATCATATATCTCTCTGCAGAACATTAAGCAGATATATCGGTGACAGTTTTACTGTTTGTGTTGCAGACCCTACTGATTTATCACCATAAAGAACGTCATGCGTAAAATAAAGAGTTGATGGGAATGACCAGAAATATGTGTATAGATTTTTATATGTCTGACCCTTCAAGTATATGACCAAAGCTTTGTTTTTTTTGTTTTTGTTTCGAATAAATTCTATTGTAATATTACTTATTACAATAGAATTATTATTAGGAATTCTTTTTGTATTTTGTTATCATGTGAAATTTATGTGTAAATAAATAAAATAGTGGTCAGTCGTAGCGCAGGGGCACAAAGTGTGACCGTAAATGCGACTGGTTGTGGGTTCGATCCCCACTCGAAGCAAGGTAATATTTATTTAAATTTATATTTCTGTTTCTTCGCCCTGGTATTGACGCAAAGAGCATCGTTGAGTTCCACCACTCAACATACAATGCCTCCAGAATTCGGCGGAAAGTGGGTAACGAAGTGTCTTAATACTAGGTTCCCTCTGCCTACCCTACTGTGTACGGAATACAGCATGAAGCTGTATTCCGTACACGCTGAATACGTGCTGAATAAATAAAATACACTGCCGTTACCGCGTAACTGATTGACAAGGAATTGAGGAAACCATTGGACTTAAGACTTCAACTTTATTGTAAGTTGAAGATTTTTTTATATCTTACTAGAATGAGCAGAAACATCTTAAATTCCACGGACACAAAGTTGCTAGGTATAATATAATATACAAAAATATCTTTAAATGTAGAGTACGTATCCATAATGAAACATTTATTTATTTTTTTTTTCGCTCTGGTGTCGAGGCAAAGCGCGGCGTTGAGTTCCTCCATTTGACATTCCTCCACAATTCGGAAAATGGGGAACGGAGTGTCTTAATACTAGCTTCCCTCTGCCTATCTTGTGTGCGGGATACAGCGAGAAGCTGCTTTGATTTTATATATCCGTATAGAGTGATGAGATCTGTGACAAAAATAAAAGTGGTTGTGCTCGTCAAACCAATCGTCTGCCTCGAGTTGGGATCAAATCTGCCTTAAACCAGCAGTCAATTTCTATTCCGTCTAGTAGACCAAAAGAATCCTACTAATATTATAAATGTAAAAGTTAGTGAGGATATGTATGTTTGTTCCATAAATCGCTTATAAAACTTATATTATTTTGAATAAACCGTAATTATGAAACTACTGTTGTCTCTGTTTAATTAGACGGAGTGCTTACAAATACTTGAATACTAAGACACTTTATTCCCCATTTAACAAAATTTTAAGACAATACGTGTAGAGTTGTGGAATTTAACACCGCGCTCTATTAACCCGGTGCTGAAGCAATTTAATTACAACAATTACTCCGATCAAAAATCAAACCTGCAACCATCGGCTTTTTAAAATATACCGTAGTGAATGCAAACACCTCGCAATGTTTTTTCTAAGCGACTAGTTTGTTAAGCGCATTGTCTCTAGTGATCAGTGGTCTCGTTAAAAACACTCAGCGAACCGTGCGTTACGTTGCGACTGGGATCCCTTGTTTAAGCCAAACTTCGTTTTTGGTACTGTTGACAAAAAAAATATTTTGGAGTATTTACGATTTACATATTAATTAAATTAAATAATATTACACGGTAAGAATATTATAGTTTTTTTCAATACGTATTACTAGAATGCAATACATTCATTCTTTTAAGTTTGATTTATTTCTTTATGTAGGAATATAATACGTAGATTATTTCCCACAATTCACAAGAGTATATTGCCTATAGACAAAACATATATTTTTTCACTTTCACGCTTTTATTTTTTTTATAAAAAAAATTGTAAAAATCTAATGTCATGACACTGTTCTCCAGTAGGTAATTTTTAAATTTTTAATTAATCATAACATACACTGGGACCAGTCGTGGCACAGGGGCGCAAAGTGTGACTGTAAGCGCGACAGGTTGTGGGTTCGCTGGAAAGTGGGAAACGGAGTTTTTTAACACTAGGTTCCCTCTGCTGTGTGTGGGATACAGCGTGAAGCTGATTTATTTATATTTGATTTATAATCATAACATAATATTTAGACACCATATACTATCCTTATCTTTAAAACGTAACTGCAATTCACATTTTCTTAGTAATACAGTGTAATTGAATATTGTATTTTGTCTAAAAACCTTTTATGTGTTTTATGATGTATAATGTATTAAAGAATCAGAACATTTAAACACTCTGTTTCACGAAGCTTCACGCTTTTTCCTCGTAATAGAGTACGTAGAGATAACCTTATGTTAAGATATTCCATAGTTTCCGCCTTACTTAACCACTTGTTCAAAATTAAGTTATGGGTCACAATGTCTTAAATCTTCGAAGATAACACGGTAAGTGCATTATGCAAACGTCATAAGCCGCATCTAAATGTAAACTACAGGAATCGTTGTCACGTACGTGAGTAATAACCGCCCTTTACAATATTATGCAAAATAGAAAAGGAGGATTTAGTTGAAAAATCTAGGAAAATAATGAAAATATTATTATTTTGTAGAAAGAAGTTATAATATATTTTGGTTGGAGTAAAATTTAGTTAAATCTCATTTGATTCAGTACTTATTCAAAAATGAAAAGTAGAGATGGTTCACTAAAAAAGCTTTACGCTGTATCAGCAGGGCAGGGCATACAGCAGGGCAGGCAGAGAGAGTTCGAAAGCTAAAACCTACGGTTTCCTCTGCCGTTCAGACTCCCGCTTTACGTCTAATTTTCAAAACATTGCACGTTTAGTGGTGGAACTCGGCGACGCGTTTCGTTTGCCAGAACTAGGAAATTAAAATAGTGCAGAAAAATTAGGAGTTATGAATTTGAATCCCATGAGCGAAATTTGAAACCAACACCGTCGCACTGCGCCACGAAGGCCTCAAAAAATCCACAATATCAACACTATATCCAAAACAAATTATTAACACACATATTTCTAACATGTTCACGTCAATATATCTATCTGGGCATAATAAATGTAGCTCGTAAAGTGAACCTATTATTTACGGCTGCAATTTTTTTGCTGACAGTACACAGCCCCACGGGATTATAACCCTCAGAGCGGGATCTTAGTAAATAGTGTTTTTCCTGTCCTTTCCACTTTAAACCGATGGTATTCTTCTTAAGGAGGATTTTTGAGATACGTTTGATCAATGAATAAATTATATTTGATGTATATAAGAATGTAGAGTGAAATGTTTGTTTAGTTCAGTTAGGTTATTATAGAATTTGATGAAATTCGTTATTTTTTCACATTTTAAGTTAAGCGAGAAATAATTGTAGTGAATAATACCACTAGTTTTAGTGTAAACATGTAAGTTTAGTAGAAGAAATATTTTAAAATATGTATTAACTAACTAAACTAGCTTTCTCCTGCATCTTTACCCCAGTGGAATATATTCAAGTGGAAGTAACTAAGATTTCTGTATGAAACTTTACTTATTTTAAGTATCCGAGTCAACTCTGACGGCATGAACAGTGGGGTACTTCAAAATAATTGACATGATAACATAGCCTTTTTAGCCTTCTTCGATAAATAGATATAACAAAACAAAAAGAGACTTTCTATTCGAACCAGTAATTTCTGAGATTATCGCATTCGACCAAGCACACTCTTCCACTTTACAATATTATTAGGATACTATGCTGCGAACTATATTTTATGAAGTAGATGTATAACATATAAATTTATAGAATGTGGAAAATTCATAATAATAGGAAATTTGCTTGAAAACTTTTCTAACTTAACTTGATATATTAATTTTAAACCCATCATCTTAAAGTTTCAAGTTAATTAAGTTTGATCCCTTAATACGATATCGGATAGATAATATCAAGCTGTTTGTTATCTGCTGTATTGGGTGTTGACTTTACAAAGAACTCCTTTTTAACCGACTTAAAAGGAAAGGTTATCAGTTTGATATGTATGTATATGTATGTAATATTGTTAAAGTTGGTTCACTGTATGATCTACTTAGGCAGCCAAGCGTGTGTGCAAAATTTCGTAAGTGTATGTAAGTTTGTCCACAAATTTCTAGGAAAGTTAATGTCTTATAGAGATTATCCTCATTCAATGAATTTCTACTTAACTCATTTCCATCAAAATTAGTTCTGTACTTTTTAAGATATGTGTTTCTGTGCAGGTTTTCTTATAATAGATATTAAATAGAGCAATTTAATAGAT
Source organism: Heliconius erato demophoon (assembly GCA_018249695.1). Taxonomy (NCBI): domain Eukaryota; kingdom Metazoa; phylum Arthropoda; class Insecta; order Lepidoptera; family Nymphalidae; genus Heliconius; species Heliconius erato. The sequence continues at coordinate 4,957 of DWQW01010679.1, forward strand.
CTTTGATTTGAATTCAAAATAATATTTAGCATTCAATTCATGATTTTACTTTGAATTGCCTCTGAATTTAGACGTTCATTTCGAATAGTATGAGAAGGAAATAGCCAGTTTCAGAGGATAATCTAAGCGGCCGTAATTTATCTCTATCGAAGCGCGTATTGATGCGGATGATACCTTATTTATCAATAACTAAGGATCATTTCAGAAATTCTAATATCGACAGTGGGTTCGATTCCCACTTAAGGTATAATTATATTTAATTAGTGTTAAAATTATATTAGTTTTGCGTAATTTTTATCGCATTATATTTTAAAATATTAAATGTTAAAATATAAAGTTTAATTCTAAACGTTATTTATATACACTTAGCAAAGAAAAATGTTTTTATTAAATATATTTTATTTACTAAAAAAAGAAAAACATTTTACTCGTATTAAGACACTCCGTTGCATTACGACTTCCGTAATCCAGTTTCCGCCGATTTAGCTTTAGCTTTAGATTTAGCTTTCTCTATACTAAAGAACATCAATTTACGAGAAATTATATATAATTAACACATATACATACAAACAGTCTAATCGAGACTAGTCAGTAAACTAAATCATTTAAATTTCCAGCCCAAATTGGTCTGGTTTCCCGCTTGCTTTAACATTTCTATTGATTACGTACAATCCCGCTCCACGCAGCCTGTGACTATCTAATGATTACACAGCCCAATATTTCGGATGACTGGCTCGTATCGGCTATATTATGTTCTATTTGATTGCACAATTGTTATTACTGTACTAACTAGTAAATCAAAGTAATTCAGCTTCACGCTGTATCCCGCACACAGAAGAGTAGGCAGAGGGAACCTAGTGTTAAGACACTCCGTTCCTCACTTTCTGCCGAATTCTGGAGGCATTGCGTGTTAATTGGCAGAACTCTACACCGCGCTTTGCCTCGACACCAGAGCAAATAAATGGAAATATAAATTTAAATAAATATTTCATTTCCTCGAGTGGGGACCGAACGCACAACCAGTTGCGTTTACAGTACTAATTCTTATTATAGAATTGATTGAAGTTAAAGCAAGTTTTTATTATAATGCTGGTGCCTGGCATTGGCCGCTAAAATGTGTTCGAAAATTTTATTATTTCTTAAGAAATGTATAAAAAAATGACGTAGCAGGGATTAGAAAACGTCGCGGCGCGTTTTTGTGTTTGTTTGTCTAAGTATTAAAATTTGTATCCGATTCTTAATAGTATTCATTTGTAGCGTTGGAATAACATATGAAAAATTGAAAAATTAAATAAATAAATTAGCTTCACGTCACATCTGTATCCCGCACACAGCAGAATACTCAGAGGGATCCTTGTTTTGTTAAGACACTCCGCTCCCCATTTTTCGTTTAACATTTTCCATTTGACCCACTTGCACAACCCCACTAATATGGGTGTCAAAAGAAAGGGCTTGTTTTTTAAAGTATAATACACCACGAAAAATCTATAAAGCTTATTTTTAAAAATGCTCAAGTTTGAAAAGTTTTTATTGTTTTAAGCTTCACGTTGTATCCAGCACATAGCAGGGTAGGCAGAGGGAACCTAGTGTTAAGACACTCCGTTACCCACTTTCCACCGAGTTCTGAACGCATTGCATGTTGAATGGCGGAACTGAACGCCGCGCTTTGCCTCGACACCAAAATGTAAATAAATATTTCATTACCTCGAGTGGAGATCGAACCCACAACCAGTCGATTTTACAGTCACGCTTTATGACCCTGCGCCACGACTGGCTTCAAAATTGTTATTTTACTCTTATAAACACGCAACACTCCGAAATGTCTAACCTGTAAAGCGGGAAAAAACGTGAAACTTATCCATAAAGCACCAAAAAAACCTAGCAAATTCGACGTTCGACAGTTTTATCAAATTATTATAAGAAGATTATATACACAATGGTAGTTTCGATGTTTATTAAATTATGTATGAAGTAACGCAGGGGATACGGGATTTGCAGCAAGTTTTGATCGAAAGGGGCGTTATGGATGAGTCATTTTTTGTTGGGGTGTGAGAGATTAAGAAGATAGAAGATTTAATTAGGATCTATTGAAAAATACCTTCTATGTTATATTTTGTTTGAAAGAAATTAAATAATGTTATAAAACATTTTTTTTTACTGTTAATTTTTATTTTGGTTGATTTACCTACCAGCAAAAGGCTTTTACACGAAATTGTGGCTAGAGAGTTAACACTCCGTTCCCCATGCATCGCCTAATCTTCGAGACATTGTTTGATGAGAGGCGAAACTCAACGCAGCGCTTCTCTTCTTCTTCACCTCTTGTCTTGGCGAATAATTCTCTTTTAAGAAAGGAAATTGTTCTTTTTTTTAGCTTCACACTATATTCTGCATTTAGCAGGGTAAGCAGAGGGACTCTAGAGTTAAGACAGTCCGTTACCAATTTTTGTCGAATTTTCGAGGAATAACATGGCGTGTTGCGGATCTTATCACCGCGCTTTATCTTGTTACCAGAGCGAAGAAATTAAGATATTAATCTATAATAATAAAAAAATAATGCATTCCTCCAAGTGGGAATCGAACCCACAACCGTCACTCTTACAGTCACACGCTTGTGCCACTATATTTATACTATATATTTATGTACCTACCAGATAAATTACACACTATTAGCAAAGTTCAGTTCAATTTAAGTTCAAAATATGTAAATTTTTTATACATTAAAAACGGGCCCCTGTCTAATTTGTCGGCTAAAGACGACGCGTGCCGGCCACGTGGCTTGCTCCAGCCAATCGCAAGTCATTGTTTGATGAATGACGTCATCACCATCCATCCCGGTATATTGGGAATGATGTATTGGACTATAATTTGATCTTTGATATGAATCACCTAATGTATGTATTTTTGCACAATTTTGTATTGTAAATTGTCGCTATTATTTCTTTACAATTATTTTTATAATATTAAAATAGAACGACATTCTTGGTGCTGTGGTAAACGTGGCGGTTGTAGGTTCGATTCCCAATTTGGATATGAAATATTTTCTTTTGAACGCTTGTTGTGAGTTGAGTTTCGCCACTAAATATGTAATGGCTGAAAAAATTGGGAGAGAAATTGGCAACGGAGCATCTTAATTTGTTAAGGATAGTCTCGTGAACTAAAAAAAATATAAAATAAAATAAAAACACAACCTACATAACCAATTGAATTCATTATAAATATTTAAATTATACAAATAAATAACATTTACAATAATCGACTGCTGCTTTCTCAGTAACTTGTTTATTTCTACACCAATAAATAAAGAAAAGAGCTCGCGTCTTTAAGATAAGATATTCCCTTTTAATAAGATGACATAAGATAGCACGCTCTTGCCAAAGTCAATAGCATTTGCGAGTCAGTTGGATTTCGATGTACCTACTGATAAGGATAAAATTGACGTAAGAAACCAGCGTCAACGTGCGCAGGATAAAAACAGATTGTTTATGTTTTTATGATTGAATATTGATAAGAAAAGTATAATTATGCATTCTAATTCTCGCTTTACGCTGTTTCTCGCATATATCAAGGTAAGATTGGGAACCTACTGTTAAAACACTCTATTCCCATTAGAACCCATTCCGTTCCCCACTTTCCACCGAATTCTGGAGGTATTGCATGTTGAGTGGCAGAACTCAACGCAAGAAAAGTTTAACGATTATTATTATTTTTTTATCTCAGCGCAATAAATTGTAACTTGTGACATTACCCCACGTGTATATAACGTGATGTTTCAAATCATTTAGGACAAAATTGAAATTAAACAAACTAATTAAATTAAACAAGAAACAAAACTAACTAAAATTAGAGGCCGTCGTGGCGTAACGGCACACTGTCTGACAGCAAACGCGCCGCTTATGGGTACGATTTCAACTCAGTGGATATGAATTATTTTTATTTCCTCACTGTAGTAACTAGACAAAACACAGCGTTCAGTTCCGCTACTAACGTCTTAAAGTCCAGTCTTATATAAAATCGAACTCCTAAACTCAATGTTTGAACAAACAGCAACTCTTAAGAAGATTTGCGAATGTTTGCCCATTCCACCCTTCCAAAGAACATTTAATATCTAACGCCTAAACAAACTAGGAGTTAGGGAAGTCAATACATATTTGTATTGGAATTAAGATGGGAACTTCTTTGTAACGTCAGTTGGTGTTTTGGATGTTTAGAGTAACCTTTTTTTTCTTTTTATGTTTGTTATGTAGCATGTGCTACTACATTTGCAGAATAAATGTTAGGTTGGTAAACATTTTTAGACTGTTTAACGTTCTTTTGAGAATTTTAATAATTTTTTTTAAGGTTGGTAGTGCCATTGTGACGTAAACATATTGATTGTGAGTTCAAATACATTTATCTCTATATAGAATTTATCATTACGTTAACGTGTACTTTAACGTAGAAAACTACAGTATAATGGATAGAGAATGCGGAAGCAAATGTCATATTTTTGCATATAACAAAGTAGGTAGAGGTAACCTGTGGACCTAGTGTTAAGACCCAGCGTTCCCTCTAAAAATCGTTCCTCAATTTACGCCGAATTATGAGAGATTGCATATTAAATGGCGGAACTCAACGCCGCACTTTACCTCGTTACTAAAGCGAGGAAATGAAAATATGTTTTTTTTTATTTCCTGTTGGGAACGGAGTGTCTTAACACTAATTCCCTCTGCCTATCCTGCTGTGTGCAGGATACAGCGTGAGGCTAATTTAAATGGGAATTGAACCTACAATCTGCCGCACTTACAGTAGCACGCTTGCGCATCTGCGTCATGACTGGCCTCAACTATATCATATTCATTATTGTATGAGACAAAGTGTAAACAAAGCCTGACTTGCTTGATAAAAAAAGGTTGCAAATAAGTAGTCTATAAAAAAATATTAAAATAAATTATATATTTGAATCTTTGAATTAGATACACAGTTTAATTATTTTGAAATGTAAAATTTGCAGTGTTTTTGCTTGATCTCAAATATTGTCATGTTATATATAACATCTTCAAGGTCTTTTATATATAAAAGACCTTTGTATATTACAAAAATAGGAAAAAAATATGAAAGTGCACAAGTTTTACTAAAAGGTTAATAAAGCTTAGAGGATAATACAACTAAATATATCTATTATTCAATTATTTATCAGAATTCTGAAGATTTTGAGGAACTATCACCAACATTAATGGTGATTTTTATAGTACTAAAATGTTTCTCAAATTTGAGAAGTTGGTTTCTGGGTATTTTTATATGTCAAATATTTAAAAGTTAATATTGAAAAAGAAAAGAATAATTTAAAGTCTCTATGGTACTATAAAACGGTGTGAATAGAAACATCTTTTAAATTTTAAGTTAAAATGTTCCTAGTTCCTAGTTAAAAAAACAATCTTTATTTTATTGTATTAGTTTCTTTTTACTTAGTACTTTTCGTATTCGTTTCTTTTAACTTAATTACTTCTTTTTACTTACGATACAACGTGCAATTTAATAAAATTTCAAAATATAATTATAAAAGATATTTCATCGATATCCACAACTTATACACTAATATATTTATCTTATATAACTTTTAATTATTAATAAAAGTAGTTTTTTGTCACTGAACTCAACGTTTATAATATAAAAAACCTATAACTTTTTTATACTACATTATTCCCTTACATATAAAAAATTACATATAGGAAATGACACTTAGATACTATATATCTAAGTGTGATAGACTCTTAGATATAAATGACACTTAGACACTTAGATAATATCAAAACCGATTGTCATATGAATTATTGTAATCAATTAAGTGATTTAGAAGTAAAGAAAACAAGAATACAAACATAAATAAAAAAATATATAGACAAAGATTAAGAAAATTGGACTCCAAATCCAGTTTCAGATCCCAGTTGGAGAAATGTTTTTTTTTAAACATATTTGGTTTCAAATTCTAAGTTAAGAAAATAGCTCAATTTGGCCCTCCCAAAAATATCTTTGAAAGATGGAAAGTAATCCTTTTCATTATTAAAAACCACTTCTCTAAGTGAGTGTTTTAAACTCATAACCGCAAATATGAACGCAATGCAAAACTCTTTATATTTCTACACCTTCACGTTGTACGTACAGTATGTACGTAGAACAGTATGTACCTATGGTATAAGTTAAAAATAAATAAAATAAAATATGCATGGCAATATACATAAATAACATAGTTAAATATGAATAATAAAAACTATATATTTTAAATATCATATTAATCGAGACGCGTTCGTGTATTCTCGTCCCGAGTGTCGCGACCGTCGTTTCGTATATATAGGTGGTGGTGATGCTCGGAAGGCAGCGGTCGAGTCGAACTATTAAGTACTACGGTACAAATGAATATGATGCACATAAAGACTCGTACCAAATGTATAATAAATATAATGTGATAATTCGAAGTCTATGATGGCACGATCTTTTAGGATCGAATTTCTTATAAAGGCAATATATGTGTACGAGCGACACATATTGTGGATCTTTGATCGATATCCACAACTATTATATTATATAAAATATTGAATGTTGCTTGACGTCGCGAAGGCTGACGTGATGGGCTTATGCGAACTGTTATAGCGACATTAACTATGTCGTGGCTGATGCCGTCTCGCAGTACGCTCGCGATACGTAGGCTTTGCTTGTATGGCGTTGGTCATTGATATATTATATACCACGTCTATGACTTGGTATACGAGTTGTAGGTGTGTGGTGCTATTTTATGTCCCAGCTCTGGTGTATGTATTAGTGTCCGCCTGCATACGGGTGTGTGGTGCTATTTTATGTCCTGGAACTCTGGTGTATGTAGTAGTGTCCGCCTACGGTTCCAGACACGACTGTGGGGTGTGTGCCGTGCGTTTATTTAACATATCGGCCGCCTTGCGGTAGTGCGTTCGTTCCAACGACTTATATTGATCTCACAAATCAATCAACATCACGAATCACTATTCTAATA
>DWQW01010680.1:0-11959 GCA_018249695.1 Heliconius erato demophoon
GGGGCGTCTACACCGGACGCCACTTCGGGTCGCACTGAGCGTCCGACTCCGATCTATAAGAGGCAGGCCCTCGCCTACGGAGTACCATCCTGAATAGAAACGGTAAATAGAAGTCACCTGGCACAATATACGCATCAACACACTGTGGATATTGTACGATTGAGGCGTACAAGGATAGATATGCTTTTATTAAACGGGTCAAATAAAAAAGGCAAACCGTGTAAAATATTGAGAATACGTTCCACATGTTTACACTGATAAGGGAAAACGTGAATCAAAAATCAAATATCAAAACTCGGCATCCTAGTGTTCCGTACTTAGGAAACTTGACAAGCTCGAGCTTACCGACGTATTAGCCCTTATTTTATATGAAATGAACTACAAATATAAATTTGTAATGATTTCTTACTATGAAATTAAAGCTATAAATCATTTTTCGAAATTTTGCTTTCTAAGTCTTTAAGTTTTTTTGGTGCCAAATATCGTACATCTCTAAGTCCACGGGAAGTGCCCTATAGATTCCGATTATGCGGCGAATTTTATACAAATGCAGCAAAATCGATGCATAAGTTGTCGTATCTTTTGATTAGACTGATTTAGAAGCTTGTAAAGTTGTACTCCCGGTGGCCTACAATCTCTAAATTGCTACAGAAGCCTCGGTGGACGAGTCCGACACAGACTTAACAGATTTTCAGATATAAGTGTGACTGTTACGCGACTGGTTGTAGGTTCCATCCCCAGTCGAGGAAATAAAAATATTTATTTGAACTTATATTTCCATTTCTTCGCCCTGGTGTCGAATCAAAGCGAGGCGTTGTATTCCACCACTCAACATGCAAAGTATTCAGCGGAAAGGGGGGAACAGAGTGTCTTAACACTAGGTTCTCTCTGCCTATCCTGCTGTGTGCGTGAAGCTGATTTATATACCACAAAAAAAATATAATATAATAACTCTCTATCAAAAGAAACGATTCGATAGAGAACTATTCATTACTTAAATTAAGATAAGTTCTAGGGGTCATTTGTCATACGACGAAAACATCAATATACCATAAAAGGAAAAAAATATCCAACTAAGGTTTGAACATTTAATGTTTCATTCATGAAGGAGAGACTACGATTTTATTTGCCACTAACGGACTGACCTTAGCCCGGATAATCTCGTTAATACGATGCTTTCATACAAATATCATTCAAAATATTCTTTATTCAAATAGACTATTGTAAGTACTTTTATGATTGGGAATATTTCTTTATTAATATTTTGAAAGCTGTGAAGTTATTTTTAGAATCAAGTGTTCTTGATTCCAAATTCAAGTTCAAAATATTATTAATCAAATAGAGTTTTGCATAGATTCTTAAATCATCAAATAATTACTTTTTTTTATAAAAAAAAACCCGACTTCCACAAGATTCCATAATCAGGACTTAACTTAACTTTCATAAAACTACCCTTGATGTGTACTCTTTCCAATAAAAATACAATCACCGAAATCGGATGACGTAATTTTGAGTTATACGTTCATTTTTCGCACATACTTAATGTAAATTTAAGACTTATGTGAATTTCTCATGTATAACCGATTTCTTATGGAAATTTCAGAAATTGACCAATTTTTTTTATTCGAAAAAGCGTACTTACCCATTGGTCCCATTGCTACCAAGTCAAGAGTTTGATGATGGAATGAGGATGGAATGGAATATTATTTCTAAAGATTAATAATATTTCTTGTTTAATATTACTCGTATTAATATCTTTTTTTTTACTAAGATAAAAAATAAAAAAAGATAATAAAACAATGTATACTTTTATACAAAGACGATGTTTTGGTTTATTCCAAGTATTATTGGGATTTTTGCATTTCAGCTTCTTTTATAATTCTAAGTATTTGAAAAAACCGTCATGATTTTTTTAATAATTCATATTTGAGTATTCAATATACTCAAATATGAATTACCAGTAGAAAAGACAAAGCTTAATATTATAATATCTTTTCTTAAAGTCGGTCTAATAACAAAACAAACAATAATTTTAAACTGAAACTAAAAAATCCAGGCAAGTGCGACTTAAGACTTAAGACTTAAGTGTGGTTAAACCGACTGGTTGTGAGCTCGATCCCCAATCGAGGAGATAAAATATTTACTTAAAATGAATATTTCCATTTCTTCGCTCTGGTGTCGAGGCAAAGCGCAGCGTTGAGATCTGCCACTCAATGCCATGCAATGCCTCCAGAATTCGGCAGAAAGTGGGAAACGGAGTGTCTTAACACTAGGTTCTCTCTGATTACCCTGCTGTGGGCGGGATACAGCGTGAAGCCAAAAAAAACAAAAAATAAAAATAACAATTTACTTTTACAAAACAATAGACACTTATATATGCATGAAGTTAAACATAAACTAAATTGTAGAAAAAATAATATTTTGATTACTTTAAGTAAAGAAAATCAAAAAATTATGATTGAGATCATTGATTCTAATAAAGGTTTTTATTGTTTACAATCCATTATTTAAAATTAAGAGATAACTACTAAATACACTGAACAAAGGCTAAAAATATAATTTTAGAAAGTACTGATGTTGGCACTTATTTGATAGGAGAAGGAGGGCTCCAAATTTCAATTACAACTTTATTAACTTTCCAAGTGAAAAAATCAGTTAAAAATGTATGCTTTTTCTTCTACTAATAATTCCAGGAATCCATTCTAACAGAAACGAGGCAAAGCGCGGTGTTGTGTTCCGCCGCTCAAAACTCAATACCTCGGTAATTTATCTGAAAGCGGGGAACGGAAGTCTTAACACTATGTTTCCCAGATTCCCTTTACCTAACCTGTTATGTGCGGGATAAAGCGTGGAACTAAAAAAAATGTAATTTGAAAGAATTTAATAACAACCATTGTAGCCAAAGTCTTGCGGTATACGAACACAATGGTTCAAATTTAATACAAAATTAAAAATAATATACATGTCACTGTTTTTCCCTGAATAACCAACTACTTAACGGAGTACCTTGACACTAGGTTCTGTTTACCCATCATACTATTTGCGGGATGTATGAAGATTATTTATATACGTATTCAGCTTATTTAATTAATTGTTTTTATAGTAGGTATTATGCTTTAAAAGTATTTGCAAAAAATGATATAGGGAGATGTAAAAACTGTAATAGAATATGAAACTGCTCTTTTGTCTGTCTGTTTGTCGACAGAAATTATAGAGCGTGGTCAGTTTTTCCAGTGATATAATACAATTTTAGACCTGGAACACCTCATGAAGAACTATACAATTTTTTTAGAAGGATGTTCTTGAAAAACCACACAGAATTAATTATATTTCGACTTTATTTCGAATAATAAAAAACACTGTCTTAGCAAAAAGTGTTCAGTGTGATTAGCATTTTTTATTGGCATAAAAAAATTCTAGATCTGATGTCTGATGAAAAACCATACTAGCCCAGCTAAGCTATTCATTATTTAGAGTGTTAGGTATAACTATCCTAACTAATCTATAACTTAAACTTTATTCTGGAACATTCGATGAACGAACGAACCAACTAAGGTGTTCAGCTGTGTTGATAATTGAGACCAATGTGGCGCAGTGGGACGGCGTTTGACTGTTATTGTGATATTTGTAAGTTCGCTCTCCACTCAGAGGTAAAATTTTATTTTAATTTCTGCTTAGTCCAAGATGCCATTAAGTTACAATTATTGAATTTCAGTAGAAAGTAATAAGTGGAGTGTCTTGATTTGGTAAATGTGGCAAGGGATCTAAAGTCGTAGTGAGAAAATATAGTAAAATATTTAAAAAAATTAAACATTTTTATATTTCCCTAAAATAAAATATTTGAGTTTATTGAACTTGTATGCACACAAACACAAATAGCATACATACTTATCAATATTTAAAAAAATATGTTAAAAGTTTATTTTCAGTGTTGATAAGATGTAAGTGTAAGGACATTTCCCAGAAGAAAATTGATATTAGCTGTAAATATAAATCACTATCACATTAAATTTTCATATGTATTTTTGGCCACATTGGACTGGATTATGTGATGCTAAAAACTGAACCAATACTTACTTTATTTTCCTATTTATTATCTATTTTAGAGACATTTATGTGGCCCGGAAACCCTCTTAAAGTGAAGACACACTTAAGACAGAAAAACATTTATGTTATTTATATAGGTAGGTATATCTAATGCAACTTTCCCGGTTTTAACATCAGGGAACGGAAATATCTTAATGGGAACGTTGTTATTTTTATGAATAACAAAACTAACATACAACAATATAATAACTTAACCCAAATTACATTTTAACTTAATAATATCAATCACAATCCAAATTCTCCAGTAAATATTGTGACCAAACCTGACTTACCTTCAACAACTTTAAGTTTTGGACCGTTTTACAGTCCATTGTTTTCAAAACAACCACAACGTCAACAATACGACGCGACGGGGTGAATTGATTATGAATTTTGCACGAGCAAGTTAACCTCGGTTCGCGGTAAACGCTGCTTAATCGACGTTCAATTTTGCCATTCCGAAGAATTGGCGAACTACGACATAAATCAATTATTATTCAAAAGTTCGTTTAACAATATGAAACCAAACTCGATTAATGAATATGAAACGAAATCTATATTATAAATGTGATTGAGGATGGATTTTTGTTCTTTAAAATTTTATATTAATATAACTTGTACATCAGAAAAGCACATAGGCTACAATTTATGTAAGATGTGTATAATGTGGCCATAATAAAACAATAGTTTTAAGCGGACGAAGCCGCATTTGTGCCGCTAGTAGGTATAATGTAAGCCGTAAACATTTGTTTCTTTTTATATCTATGTACCTACTGCAGTGACTTCAGATCGATACGACATGGACGCCTTCAAAAAGCACGTCTATTTTCACCTTGAAGGCCGTCAACGCACCTGTGGCTCTTCTGATAAAACACACGGGCTCTTGGATAACGATGAGTACTTACTATCAGGTGACAAGTACACTCGTTTGGCTTAATTATTAATGTTTTTTAAGGTTCCATACCTTCAAAAGAAAATACGGAACCCTTATAGGATCACTTTGTTGTCCGTCCGTCCAGCCATCTGTCAAGACGCTTTTCTCAGGAATGCAAGCTTAAATTTATTTCAAATACTCAAGTCTATTGCCCCTTAGACCTGTAAAAAAATCAAACTTCTAAACCAAGGCAACCAAAAGATACAGATCCTTCATTTGTGCTATAAGGTACGTTGCTTCGTAGAAAAATTGCAAAAACAGTAAAATTGTAAAAATTTCATTGAAAAAAATCGTTACAAAGTTATATTTGTCGTAAATCAAGTTTGTTAACTTTTATAAATTGTACTTCCCATTGACGTACTGAAATTTGTATAGAGGCTTCGGTGAGTCCTACTCGCACTTAACCGGTTTTTTTATAGGAAGGACACATCCTATAAAAATATATATATATATAAAAATGCTATAATTATTGAATCTTATTTATGGTATTTAATAATAGTTATTATATATGTTATTAGTAGTTACTATGGTGCTAACAATTTTAAGATTTTCAAGAATAGGTACTAATGAGAACACTCCGTTCCCAGCTTTCCACTGAATTCTCGAAGCATTGCTTTTCGTTACCAGAGCGAAGAAATACAAATATTAAATATTTCTCTCACCAGAGTGGAGATCGCCCTCACAACCTTCGCAATTACAGTTTGTGCCCCTGCGCCAAGATAGCAAAAAAACATTTATTAAATAAAGATGATATGAAGTACGTTTTACCATAAATATACTAAACAATGTACGTTAACAAGAATAAAACATGTTTTTAACAGTTGTAAAATTTAATAAAAATACATTGATAGCTACATATAATCATGGCATTGTTCTCTAAATAATTAAACTCTACATTGACATCCCATATGGACAAAATTCGTATAATAGCGTATGCTGTACCTTTGATTTTTCACTGTTACCATTTCAAAAACTAAAAGTTGTATTTCCTTGTGCACCTTTCTGAAAATATTATCATAGGAATAAGGTCCTTGGTAATCAAAAATAGTTATATGAGTCTAAAGTTAACTAATTTAATTTTTAATATTTTAATCAATATCAATAAATATAATAACATTGTAACTTCTCTGTGTTGTTTAGTTTGTCTCTTTGTTTATTTGTCTGTTTAAGATATATTTGTTTCTTTTTGTCTGTAAAAATGTCGGATTCAAATTTTCATATTTCAATAATTACCAACAAGTGATATAATATTTATAATAAATATATTTATTATTCAGAGAAAACACTCAAAAACCACCAAAGTTGGGAAAATTCGGACGGTATGCCGTCCTATTAAAAGAGCGTTAAGTTTCGTCGAATTGGAATTGAATTTTGTAAAGTGTAACTTTTTCGTTCTTACCATTCTAGGCACGTGCCTAACTATTGGGAATAAAATGTGACTAAAAATGGAATAATCATTCAGATTTCTATATTTCAATATATAAGAAAAAGGTTTATATATTTTTTTATTTTATTACGAAATATTTTTTAAGTGCAAATTAATACCTACCATTAAACTTTTTTATTTTAATAATCTTAGGATCATTCTAAGGACATATAGGTTTTCCCTAATGAGCTTTATCAACCGTATACTTGCACACAGCTGACTTCGATACAGTTACTTTTTTTTGTTTGGCCAATGTATGTATGTAGCCACAGTTTCAATCTGCATATCCTATACACTGCAAAGGTATAGGATATGGAGATATACTTACTTGTCACTAATCTCAAGATTGGCTCATTTTAATATAAGGAAGCAAACACAATAAGAATTTCTCAATCTTGAATACTGTGGTAGTCATGATGTACTATAGCTCCTGTAAAGACTAGACTATCAACTTCAACCGAGAAACAAGAAAATGTTTGATCAAACGTAATTATTATTTATGCACGTTTGGCATTAAGATATTTCGATACAACAGTCGATTGTGCCAGTAATAAATCGGTTGGCTTTGGAACCATAGCCAATATCTATAGTGCAATGCTTTGAGATTTCTATTCAAACAGCCACGATCGTGTTGTGTAATTGGAAATGTCAAATTAGTAAAACTGACCACTGAATTCATAACTCGCAGGAAACTCTATCAAAGCATTTCTTGCACAATATTCACATTGGAATTTTAAATCCCATAGTGTATTCTAATTTACATAATTTCGTACAAACATCGAATATACGAGTACAAATGTTTTGTCCTCCTCATGTTTATACTTTTATATTTAATTATACCTATATATTCTTCTACAAATCAAACAACAAACAAAAAGACACCTCAATGAATTTTTATTTATACCGTTTCATGATTCGTCTAAATGCAGATATATTTTGAAATTATGAAGATCATTTTATGAAACATATAAAATATTTAATGACAATTGATGTTATTTTTTACTATATTGAAATCTTTTTTATTATTTTCATTTATATTCACAGTATTGAATTTAAAGACCAATTAATAAGTATCAAGTAGGTTAAAAATAAGACCATTTTAATTTTCACATCATTTTTGTTATTTAAATATATGATTATAAAACTATTTATTTATCTTACATAGTTTTATAATTAAATGACAACGTCACTAGTACTTAGATTTATAACAAAGACATGCCATTTTTTTCACATTAAAAAGATAAATAAGTTTTTGAATAAAATATATCTGTATAGGTAATATAAAATAAAACATAATATCGATAAACAGTACGAATGATATTTTTTTTAAATAGCAATAATTTTGTTTATACATCATTTTGACAGCTGACGGCTTCTAATAATTTGAATATGACATTTGACGAAAACAAAGTTGTATATTGTAATTTGTTTATTATATTGTTATTTTAAATCTTTCATCAGTGATAATTGCGTAAAATGTCTATACAAAAATTACTACGTACCGATCCCTGTCGCGTGTGTCTGGATGAAACATATATTGAAGGAATAAATCTCGAAGAAAATAAAAATATTTTAGAATTATTTGAATTTTGTTTTGGGTTTAGTGTAAGCCTGTTATAATTTCACATTTATTGTTTTTATTTTTTACATAATAATAATTGATTGTTGTTCACTAATTAAAAGTATTCTTTTTGGTAATTTTATATTTTGTAAAACGTAAAATAAGAAATATATTATTGTTTATTTGGCTGTCGGACTTCATTTAAAAATATTATATTAAAGTGCATTCTATAAATATTCTTTCTAGATAAAAATTCAGAATACACCGAAGATATTGTGCTATAAGTGCATAAAAACGGTTCAGAAATATGCTAAGTTTAAAAGTAAATGTATTGAATCAGAAGAATATTGGAAATCTTTTAATAATGTATGTATATATAAGTTACAGATTTTTTTATTTTTATGTTCATTATAACTTTTTCTGATGACTGGAACTTTTTGAAATGTTTTAGGACTCTGAAATATTTAACATAATACCTAAAACAGAAATAAAGGTTGAAGAATTTAAATATGAATCATCAAATGATGATAAAGATAATTTTGTTGAATCATTGGATCATGAAATAGATGGTAAACAAAGTAATATCCTAATGCAGGATAAAGATACAATTATTAAAAAAAATAAAATTAAAGTAATCAAGTCATTCGAGTGTCGCAAATGCAAAAAACTTTATAGTAAGTGATACTTTACTTTTATATTTTTTCAGCTGTACTCAATATTTACAGGTAATTCTAAAAGACATCAAAAGAATTATTTATTTGTATCCAAAATGATGATCCCATTGAACCAATTAATTGTGCAATAACATGTTACAATAAATTAAAAATGTCTCAAAAGAATTTTAATTGAAATATATTACTTGTGTTTATAATTGTTCTAATTAAATTATATATATGCATTTTAACTTTAATTAGGTTACAAATTTTATAAATTTACTATAATATAATAAGAGACAGTCATAGCTAGCAGTATATGGGGTTAGTGTAAAAGCAGCTTTCCGATACCTTAATTTACAAACCCTAGTGGTTTGTAAATTAAGGTTCTATCCATTTGCAATGGTTAATTCCATCTGTATGAATTTTACTAAATGATAAATATTGATGATTGCCATAAAGCCAATTAAATATTCTTAACTTTTTATTCCGTTTTTTTAAAAGTTTGTGAAGTAACAAATATTTTCTGTATCTCTTGTATACTTTATGCAGATAGTGCTAGCTAGCAGGTTTGCAAATTAAGGCTTCGATTTGCGGGTTCAATTCTCAATTGGGATATCAATTACTTTAAATTCCTTGGTCTGGTAAGGATACAAAGCCCTGTGTTGAGTTCTGTAACTTAAAACAAATTGCTTAGAAATTGGAATTTGAGGAACAAGGACTAATTCTCTTTGCTTAGGGATACCATTTTAGATTGCCCTCTAACAGTCAAATAAAATAGTAAAGAAAATATATTTTCTTCTGCAGCTTTACTAATAAATTAAAATAAACTTTAAAAATATTCTTTCTTATATAAAGAAACTTAAACAAATAATATTTGAATTACTTTTGAAGTAAAGAAAATAATAAGTGAAATTATCAATACATTAAGAATTAAAACCTATTAACTATTTAAAATTCATTATTTTTAAATTAAGTGTCAAAAAAAAGCTAAAAAATACCCATATTTTTTAACTTTTCTTTGGTGTATTTAATAAAAAAAAAAAAGTGTATTTAATAGTTATCTCTTAATATTATAACTTTTATGGCTGGTACAGACTAATTAATAAAATCAATATATTTAACAAACATACAACCTAATCCTTCTTGAAAAAAGAAGTCAATTAAAAATGGTGTTAGTTGCATTATAACTTAATGCATTTTTTAAATAGGTAAACAATCCTTACTTATGAAGCATATGAAAATGAAATGTTGTAAAAGAAAATATGAGAAAAGTCAAATTGCAAAAGTCACACTTAATGCATTAGAAAATGATGAAAATTTTGCAGCATCAACTTTTAATTGTGGTAAGTAGGAAAATATTTATATATTTTAAGGTTTTTTTTATATTTTTGTTATTAAATTAAATGACAGGATTGTTTACGATCATATTTTTTTAAAAATTCAATATGATGTTTTCATTACCTCTAGTAACGAAACAAAAGCGCGTCGTTGAGTTCCACTCAACACGCACGTTTCAATAATTCGGCTGGGTTCGCAAAGTGGAGAGCAGAGTGACTTAACACTAGGTTATTTTGAACTGGGACTTTATTTTTTATAAATTAATGTTTTGGATCCCATTACTTTAATAAATACCCCTATATTTTCTCATATATCTTGCATGTACAGCAATCATCTACATTTTTATTCTATGTATATATCTATGTAACATTAATGCAAATGCGTAACGACCTTGCAACCATCGTATGTACAGTCAGAAACTTAGTAAATATGCAATCATGTTTTTTATAGTATTTTAGCTTCATGCTGTATCCTGCACACAGCAGGGTAGGCAGGGGCAACATAATGTTAAGACACTCCGTTTCCATTAAGATACTTCTGGGTTCCCACTTTCTGCCGAAATCTGGAGGCATTGAAGTGAAGTGTAGAGTGGCGGAGCTCAACATCGCGCTTCGCCTCGTCACCACAGCAGGAAAATGAAAACATTAAATATTTCCATTTTCTCGAATGGGATTCGAACCCTCAACATGTCGCGCTTACCACGCTTGCGCTTCTGCGCCACGGCCGGCCTCTTTTTATTTATTATACTCCTAAATATGTTTTAGGATTGTGCACTATGACTAATTGCTGTGATATAAATGGACATTTAAATGAACACTGCTCTAATAACGACTTAAAGTGTCAAAATTGTTCATACCTCGGTAGAGATTTTGCTGATATGACTGCTCATAGGTAAATATATTAAATATGTATAATGTGAATTTCTATATAGTTAATATTAAAATATGTATATGACTAAGACAATTTTTTTGTTTAGTCCTAGAAAATAGATTTGTTTTTTTTTTCATTTTACATCGCTTTTGTTCGTTCTGTTAACGGCGAATGTAAATAATTGGGTAATTATTATATTACATCAAAGGGAAAAAACAGAACCCTTATTAGATCACTTCGTTGTCCGTCTGTCAAAAGCATTTGTCTCGTACGTATATCAATGTGAAATAAATAGAAAATACTCAAATTTCCCTTGAAGCACAAGCACAAGTCAAGCTTCTAAGTAACCGTAATCAAAATATACTAGTAAACGCTCGTTCTTCCTGCATTTTGTATGAAATTCACCGCGTAATCAAAAACTATAGGGATTTTCCGTTGACCTAAAAATTTAAATTTAAAATGAAGTGAGCTTGCTGCAACTTGTAAAAAGAAAAAATGAGTGTTAAAACTTTTATAAATAGTATTTTCTTAATGTTGCCCTAGAATCCTGAAATTAGCACCGAACTCTCAGTGGTGGAGTCCGACTCGCACTTAACCGATTTTATTTAATCAAACTCTTTTATTTAATCAAATCAAGGAATCGTTAGTGGTTTTTAATAAAATTTACTATGAACTGAAATATGAAAACACAAACATTGCCATTACGCGGGAACACGATTCGACTTCATTTATAAATTTTGAAACGTTCCATCATTTTATTTTATTCTACTACTAAAATAATATAAACATTTGTACCGCTTATCTATTACATAGATATTTCTTATTCTTAGTCTTCTTTGTTTCAGCCATCTTTGATTTAGAGCTCTCGGCAATACAATACATTCTATCACCGTTTTCATAAAATTACAAAGGAATATCGATATTTCTATATTTCAGGTTCGAGCATTGCTCCGACAAGAAGTTATTTTGTCATATTTGCGATAGAAAGAAGGCGTCTCTCCTCTCCCTACAGTTCCATTTCAGATCGGTACATTTACAAAAAGCCGGTGGACTTTGTTCTGTTTGTAACAAAAGTTTTAAGAAATTCA
>DWQW01010681.1:0-11959 GCA_018249695.1 Heliconius erato demophoon
AGTAAATTAAATTATTCACTGACATCAGCACATTTAACAGAGTATATTATATAGGTAAAAAGAACATAAAATTACAAAAATATATACGTGTAATAAATAATTAGCTTTATGTATATTTTATAAATATTAAATATCAGCAATGGTGGTATTTTTTTATTTAAAACAATCAAAAATTCTTTGACAATAAGGTCGGAAAAAAACATATTAGAAGTCATTATAGTTGTCAATCAATTCTGCTTGTTAAATCAATAATCATGTATTTTAAGCGGGCGAAGCCGTGGGCGAGCCGCTAGTAAACAATATAAAGGTACGATTTGATAATTTAAATCAAAACTATAAAAAAATGTAATATAAATATTCCAGGAAACCAGAAATAACTTCACACGTAGTCGATGACGTGTTCCTCCGAACAATCACTGAGAAGAAGACCATAGAAGACATTGAACGTCACAAGCGTCTTGTAACAGAGTACCGACAGGTGAGCCTTTTTAATATTTTAATGTTTTCAAAAATATTATTATTATATTTTTTTTTATCTAAGCTAAGAAAAAATATGAAATTCATATAACATTTTATGTAGTATAATTTGTTCACGTGGGTTCAGAAGTTCTTGAAAAACAGCAGCGTTCTAGTCTAATCTAAGTAAAAAACGGTGTTTTTCATTGTTTTTTACATATTTTTTACATAATTTTACCATCTTTGGAGGGATTTGTTACAAAGACTACCCAAAAATATATATATGTTTGGTAAGAGTTGCAATTTATTACATGTTTGTTTTTATTACTTGTTCACTAAGAATAAAAACAATATTTGTTTTTTTTTTAAATAAGAAAGACAATACTTATTTAGAAAACGTATAAAAATTTGAACGCAGCGGGACTCGAACCCGCGCCTCCTGGCCTCCTCGCCAGGAGTCTCGCCTCCTTATATGTTTTCTAAATAACAATTTTTCTTTCCTAAGTGTGGAATAACACTTTAAAAAATGTTTAAAAAAAGAAAGACAATATCCGAATTTAGCCACCGGATATGCATTATCTTTTAAAATGAGCTAAATTTTAAAAACTGTACTTAAGGCGTAAAATTTTTATTCCAGGTTCCGCAACCTCCCCAATTCGACGTCACTATCCGCAACCACACCCTACCAGAAGCTCAGTGGGAGAACTTCTCAGATATTAGCAGTGCATCCGGAATGACGCTGACACCCAAAATGGAGAGAGTACCACTGTCCTTGCCGCCGCAGAAATTTATTGGTATGGCTATAGGAATGCTTATTTTGTTAGATTTTAGATATGTTGTTGTATTAGGTGTTGTAGGATGCGATATTACTTAGGTAGTTT
Organism: Heliconius erato demophoon; assembly: GCA_018249695.1. Lineage (NCBI taxonomy): Eukaryota > Metazoa > Arthropoda > Insecta > Lepidoptera > Nymphalidae > Heliconius > Heliconius erato. The sequence continues at coordinate 1,338 of DWQW01010681.1, forward strand.
ATGATAAATTGATAATGTTTATTTGTATGTATGAGTTCGAATTCCCTTTCGAGGGTATGTATGGGGCATAATAAAATATTTCTTACTTACATGACATCCTTTATAGTAAATCTTAACAGGTTAAAATATATTTAATCATTAATTAGTGCAACTTTTTAGAAAACGTATAACAAAACGAAATTTGTTTCTTTTTCTTTGTAGAAAAATAACACTAAAAATGGTAAAAAATTATGAACACTGTCATTCCAGGCAAAGGTGGCCCAGACCTCTTCTCCCCCGAACTAATAAAGCAGACTGGCGCCGTCTATCCCTCTTCCCCCGACCTACCCCTTCTTCCCGAATTGCCCCCTGCGAGAAACCCGCTGTATAGAGAGGAGGACGACGAGGATGTGCCGGAACCGAACCCCGTACCACCTGTGCCGCCGAATTGGAGTGTGTTGACCAGAGTGCTGAAGACTGAGGCGCAAGATGAGGTATAACCTTTATTGTTTTCTACTTTCTATTTGTAAAAATAATGTTAATTTACGGTTTTAAACTTGTCATTTGAAAGATTGATTTTGGAAATTTTAGTGTATTTAAATTCAATTTTAAATGTCCCCCAATATGCAGGTACTCTCAGAAACCGAACGTTCCTACCGTCTAACACGTGAGGAACGTCTCCGCTGGCGTGAACTAATCACGCACGAAAGCACATTACGACGTGAACTAGCACGCTCTAGCACGCGGGAGGACTTCACGCGGGTCGCTCACGATCATCGCTTCGCTCCTCTATATGCTCCTCCCAAATGGGAGGTCATTATTAGGATTTTAGCTCCTCCGCCGGATAAGCCTAAGGTATTTTTTTTATTTTTTATGACTTATTCTTTACTTATTTTTGAGTATAAATTCAATAGCTACTTTCATACTCATTCTCTATTCGTCTCTAATTAGGTATTCAATCCCAATTTTAAATAATAAAATCTTTACCCTTTAAGCCATTTCACTAATTTGTTTGTTCAGTCGATCACTCGTTCAAAAATCTTTATAATTATAGTCATTTGACATGTCTTCCTTTACTTCAAATTTTATTTATTATGAAAACTCAAATAAACAAAGCATCATTTCCAGAACATAAAATATTGAAGTAGTAGTAGTTAGTGTGCAAAAGCAAGGAGAAAGATATATTTACATAATGCGAAGAGAAATATATCGTGAAACTAAAAATATATATAATTTCAGAACCGCTACCGCAAGAAGACCGAGTGGGAGTCCCGCTCCCGCCGCTCCTCCCTCCCCACCCTGTACGAGTACGACAGCGACGCCGCCTCGCTGCGCGACCCGCCGCGCTCGCGCCGCTCCTCCTACAGGAGCGACCACGTCGATATGAGGTAACTATGGAACTACTTCTTTAAACGTAATGCTGTCCTGGTACATTGGCAAAGTTTTAGATAAAAAAAGACGTACAAAGAGAGAGAGAGAGATTGTTGCTATGTGGTAATGTCAAAACTACGTATGTATAGAGAGAGAGAGAGGGAGAGAATTACGGTTGATTTGAGAAATCGTTGATCGTTATATTGTCTTAATATTTGTGTAAATTTCTTGGTGGAGAGAAATAGAGAGAGAGAGAGAGAGAAAAGAAAAGTAAGACAGAGAAATATTCTAGCACTGGTGATGATGCCAATTGACTTCCGGGTGAGAGATGAAACACACTACGTTAAGTTTGTTTCCTTGATTCAATTGACACTCAAATGGGAAGGATACTATGAGAAAGATTTTTTAAAGTTGAACTAATGTTTCCAGAGTCAAAAAGTCCTATTGTTTTCTTATAAAAAGATATATTCTTAATAAGTTTTCATGTTATTTCATGTAATTTTTCTTTTTTTCTTCAATTCCTTCCATACATTTCCAGGTCGATGTCAGAAATGATGGTGGACTACGCGCGCGAGCAGGCTGACACTCATTCTGAGGTGTCGGCGGGTACTTTGCTCGGCAGATATTACGACGACGACAGCGATTCTGAACATCAGTATAATCAGAATCCGTAAGTATATTGATTATTATGTGGTTTAATTTATATATATTTTATATAGTTGGTGTATTAGATATAAATACATATTTTGAAAGAAATTACTTAGTAAGTATCTTGTTTATTTTTGTTATAGAAGATAAAGCGTAAAAAAAATTACAAGGAAAGTCAATTTCTTTCAAATGTCACAATTAATAAAAGATCTATATACGTCGCTATACAGAACAGCGGCTATAAAAGTTTTATTTAAAAAAGTTATTAATTATTTTTTTTTTAATATAAAACTTAAACGTAATACCAGTGATATTTGCAAGATGAGAAAGTACTATCCTCTAGCTTTTTAAATATTATAACTTATAAGTGTTTCTGGATTCAGGCAATTAAATTTGAAAATTAAGACGACTGTATAATATCTACTAAAGACATTGTATGAAGTATTATTATATACGCTGTGTCCTTGATATCTTAACCTACGCAGCAATTTTAACAAAGCAATTGTTGCAGATCCTGGCGGCACTCGCTGCACCGCAGCGTGAGCCAGCCGTCGCTGGCTCGGTCTGCCAGCGAGCTGGTGGAGCAGTGGGCGGCGCCCGACGGCGACGTCACGCCCACGCCCGGCCGGCGCGTGCGAGGTACACTAGGAACCTTCCTTTACATTGAAACATACTCGGAAATAAACTTATTATTACTAAGAAAAAATACTAAGTTAACTCTTTCTTTCATGATAATTTTGAGAGTAGAGGGCCGTGAATTTATTTTAAGTTTTTATAGTGTATATTAAGTATTATTTAGTTCCTTAATTAAGTTGCCAGAAGTTTCAAAAGATAAAAAAAGGAATTATTTAAATAAATTATTCCCAAATAAGTCAAACTTAATAACTTCATTATATTCAATTTGGGATGGGATTATAGTTTAGCTAACATTAAACATTTAACAATTATAATATGTTTTGTTTACAGGTGCTCAAGGAGTCACTACGTTCACTTCATCCGAAGTCAGAACGTTCCAAGCTTCAAGGGAGTGGAGAGAATAAGGTCGGAACAAGAAACATTAATAAAATCAATAAATCAACGAACTGTTTTAAAATAAATAAATCTCCTAAACCAACATATTGTTTATACGAGAATGTATGTGATAAATATAAACATATATTGCATTGACTTTAAAAAATATTTTTAAATTGATAATTTAATCCAAGTAAAAAATATCATATATATAAACAAAATATTATGTTCTTTCTTACATTTGTAAGAAATTACTTTGTATATTAACATTGCTGTGCTAAGAGATCAACCACACTGCCTTATCATATGACAATTTTATATAATAAAGGATTTATATTAATTATTATATGTTAACTGAAAGAAAAGAATCAGATAAGACTCACTTTTTGTAATTTTAAAATATTTTTTGTTAATGAGAATAAAATACGAGTATATATGACAAAAAAATCTTTAGTTACATTCATAAATATGTCGGGTTTTTTATATTGATTATTAAAATCATCTCTGTTTTCTAAAAGAAAGTTTATAATGATAATGATTTAATATATTAAGCGATCGGCAAGTAGAATTCGAAATTTATTTTTAGAAAATATGTAAATTGTACTAAATAATTCGATATATGAAATATATATTTCATTTAATCATAAATATTATTACAAAAATAAATTCCGTCCATTATATTATTAAGTAAAGATGAATTGATGTAATGGTACATTTTAAGCAAAACCTAAAACCTTACAGTACAAGAAATTCTTTAACAAAAAAAGAATATTCCAACAAAACAAATCGATAATGAGAAAAATTATATAGATTTAGTTTTCTACAAAATAATATCTTTTTTTCCATTTTTTCATATTAAATATAAGTAAATAATGGTACTTACTAGTGAAAATGTTGGTAGCTTTTAAGAAATATTAAAGAATTGCTTTTCGCATATACAGAGTTTTCACTAACTCAACATTTTTGTTATATTGTGTTTAACGGTGACGAAGAACCTATTCTTCGATTCTAAAATGGTTTTATCTTCTGATGCTGTCACATGAAATTTCTTTAAAATCTCTATTTATATAAGTAAATAATATGCAAATAATTGCCATTTTCTTTATATTCTTATACAATTTTGATTTTAATTATAAATTGTACCAACACTTTTAATATTTACCATTTATTTTTTTTCTTTCTAACGTGCCAAAATTTTGTAGCTTCCTAACAAAAATGCTTCTGTCTAAATTTTTGCTATTATACTTATTTTAAGTGATATAATTTTTCTAAAACTTTATTTTTTTTACTGCCAGTGTTATTTTCTTTATTTAGTTGTAAATATGTAAAACGATGGTTTGTATAAACCTAGCAGTTGAGGCAAGGCATGTGTTATTTTTTTAAGCTGTCAAATGTGGGGTTTATTTTTTTTTGGTTTCCTGATAATGTCTTCAGTAATAAGAAAATGATGATGAAATGAAATTAATTGATTTTTGGTAAGCCTTAATATATAATTTATTTTAGTCTTTTTAAATCACTGACGCCAGTCGTGACTCAGGGGCAAAAGCTGACTGTTGTGGGGTCCGATTCCTACTCGAGGAAATGTTTTTTTTTTTTCATTCCTTGTTCTGGTGTCGTGTTAAAGCGCGGCGTTGAGTTTCGTTCAGAATTCGCCGGAGTGCCTTAACACTAGGCTCTCTCTGCCTACCCTTCTACATGCGGGATACAGCGTGAAGTTGAATATATATATCACTTGTTGTTTATAGTCGAAATGTTTTAACCCCCTTGCCTTGATTGCTATGTATGAGCGGGATTTCGGGTGTGGTTCGTTCAGAGCTCAAGATGTGCTTAAACTTGTGTAATTTTACTATTAAAAGTCTATAACATAGATGTATGAAATTAATATTTTTATTATAAAATAAAAAAAATAATCAGTCAATAAAATAAATATACTATTTTAAAAGAGATGAAGAAAAATTTAGTTGTGTAATTAAAATGGTCGAAGAGTATTTTAAATACAAATGAAATAAGATATTGGTCGATGAAGATAAAAAAAACCTTAATAAAAAAAAGGAATTAATGACAATGATATAAAAGGATTTAATGACAAATTAATGATAGTGGTGCTAAGGATACAGAAAACTAAATAATAAATAATATTTTGTATAGTTTACATACTGAAACACACATATTGTATTGAATTTATGAATATACGTGCCTTAACATTTTATTTTGTGTTTTATTTTAAACAAAAATACTTTTTTCCCATTTTATGCTGAAAGAGCTATTCAATATGGAGTGGCTTCTTATCTAGCGCATTTTTTTTCTCTAAGTAATAATGACATTATTAAAAAAAACTGGTTAAGTGTGAGTTGGAATCGCTCATCGAAGCTTCCGTATCAATTTCAGGACTGTAGTTCAATGAGAAGTACAACTTATAAAAGTTAACGAACTTAAGTTTGTGGGCCCATTATGTATTCATTTTGCAAGAAATGAAAACATTACAAGAACAAGTATGTTTCAAATATTTTTTACTATGAAATACCAATAATTTTTTAAGTTTCGGATTCTACCTTTATTTGATTATAAGTTTTCACGTATTTCATAACTATAGGTCCCCAGGAAGTACTCTATAGATTTTGATTACGCGGTGAATTTCATATAAAATGCATTAAAATCGATGCTTAAACAAATACTCGTATGAAACTTTTGATATGTAAGCTTTTGATTACGATGACTTAGAATGTCGATTTTCTATGCTTTAAGGGACCACAGAGTTGAATATTTGATATTAATTTCCGCTTGATACTTTCACCCGATCTAAATTACTAAATCGAATTAAATTAAATCAGCTACACGCTGTATCCCGCACACAACAGGGTAGGCAGAGGGAACCTAGTGTTAAGACACTCCGTTCCCAACTTACTGCCGAATTCTGGAGGCATTGAGTGTTGAGTGGCAGAACTCAACGCCGCGCTTAGCCTTGCCACCAGAGCGAAGGTGGAAAAATGGTTACTAATTTCTGTTTACCATATTATCAACCACCCAGTACCAACTAATCAAACGAAATGTTGCCTTGTTTTAAAATCAATATGTACAGGTAAAAATGAAAGAGTAGCAAGAAATTTAAGAACTTTATTCGTGACGTCGGAAATGAGTTACAAAGGACAAGTTAAAAGTCACCCTTAGGTACAATATTGTTAAAAATAATAAATTCGAAGTTTCATTTTTAATTTATTTTACTTATTAACATTTCCAATTATTCATTAGATAGTAATTAGTAGATGAAAACATTGACCACTTTAATATTCCGAAGAGAAGCGAATCACAAATGCTTATTTTGAATATTAATATCATTAATATCATTTATATCATTAAAATTTCATCAAAAATGAACGCAAACGTAAGCTCTATACGAAAATTAAAAATAATATTTAAACACTTAATAAATTTGTATACAACAATGAAGTGTATGAAATACATTAAATTTCCAATAGTCAACAGCGTTACAAGAAAAATGCTAAAACAACTATTTATACAAAGGTAAAGCCTTTTTAAAAAAGCTTATACACTACTTCTATATTTACATCTATAACTATTTAAGAGAAACTTTTAACCACGACAGTTTGTACACGTTAGGCCTCGAGTGTCTACAGCTAGATCAACCTCTCGGTTCCTACCTAAGATATGAAGTTGCGGTGGCAGGTCCCTTCCGTAGTCTTCCACTTTTTGGCAAATCCTTTCACAAGTGACCACTTTTGGCAACACCTACCCATACATTTGTAAAACAGTCGCTCTAATAACTCCTTATATCAACTACTCGTACCGTCGGGTCCGTATATCGTTCATAATTTGAACACTTCCACTATCTAAGTTTACTATTCTTTGTATACTTCCTACCGATACCGTTACAGGCGATGAACACTTAGTTTTTAGTCTTTATTAGTTAAGTCTCTTATATTTGGCTGATGGAGCCGAGGGATTGACGTCTTCTGGTCACTTGTTTCCAGAATCGTTTTTCGAAATGTTTCTCCTGCAAGAACGTTATATTAGAGACAGGAAATGTTCTAGAAAATTCTTTACGTGCAGTGATCTGACACTATTTTATATTGTATGTGCAAATATGTGTGTTCATCATGTATTACATAGTTCTAAATTATATGAAATCAATACAGTGTAATTCAATATCATTAAACTAATTTGCATAATAATAGAAAAAAATCTATCTGATAAAGGAGGAAGGAAGCAACGAAGCGGGGTGAATGAAAAGCGAAATGGATTTTTTAGAAATATATTTCAAAACATTCCATCAAAATGGACAGATCAATTAATAATTTTAATAAAGAAAAATATCTAACAAAGTTTAGGATTAAGCTGGATTTAAACACTATAATGTAAGCAAGAACAATAGACGAGAAAATTTAGTGCAAGACATTATTACTAAAATTGTATAACATTTTCTAATGATTATTATAATTTAAGTTCGAAGATAATATCGATAAATGTACTTAAAACGAATTCATAAGATTAGTTCAACAATTTAGTTAATATGTAAAAGGCAATCATATTGACCAATTGTATGGTCTTTATACATACAACTAATGCTTAATACGGTAGCTACAGTGTACGTATTAAAATACCAAGAAAAACTTGGCACAACAGACATTCCTCAAAAGTAGTAAGTACTATTTGATAAGATATTAATTATTAATGAATGCTTGGATATCGTTCAGTTCCGCCACTCCACAGCCAATGTTTCTAGAATTCGCAGGATAATTGAGAACGGATGTGTCTTAATGGGAACAGATTGTATTAGCATTATGTTCCCAGATTCTCTCTGTCTACTCTCTCTGCTATGTGCGGGAGTGAAGCTAAAAAAAAGGTTTAAATTTTGTGCTTTTTATCTTCACGCATCCTCAAAATCTTGTAGGCTAGACAAAGAAGAAGTATATGCTTTTATGTTACGTACCACATACATATATAGCAGGGTAGATAAAAGAACCTTCTGTAACCAAAGGACAAGTAACACTTAAGGACACTCCATTCTCCATTCCGTTCCATCTGAATTTAGATATTCGCATGTAGCGGCGAAACCCAACGCCGCATTAACTGAATGTTTTTCTTTAATCAATTTTGATACTCATAATAGAAAGTATATTTTGTTTGATTAATCAACAAATTACATCAAAAATATTCGTAGAAAGAATCACCGTTCAAATTCGGTTTAAATCCAGCAGTCATTAAGGCTGTTATTGACTGCATCGTTTAAAAGCTTAAACCTTAATATGGATCGAATTAACTTATGTGGATGGAAAAGAGTCCGTACTCTATTATTTCTCTTTCGTTAGAGATACTTATTTTAATACTTATTCTAGGCCAATCTTCTACATTTTAATATTATTATTATTATGTAAAAATTCAACAACCCACCAATAAATGAGATATTTAAAGCTGTTTGGATCGCGAAATTGTAACTTCTTATCAGTTATTATTAAAAACAAGATTCTTAAATCTTTTCTTAAATTTTATCAAATCCAAATGCAATCAACAACGACCAAAATACAAAAAAGAATTTCAAACATCGCCGAAGCAAATTTGTCGTGGCCGCTATTGAATATATTATATAATCTATTTTAATAAGGTATTGGTAATATAAAATTATGAAATATTTCTTACATGCAACGATTCAGCAAAGGTATATTATTTATTTCTTTTTTGAAGATTTAGGTATTAGGTTTAAATTTTAATATAAATATCTTATATTGAAATCTAACGAAGATGTATATATTATAGATAAATTTTATTATGTGTTATCTAATTTTTTTTAAATTGGATATTTCTTATTAACAATCAGTAATAATGTAAAGGTTATAAAGACACATTTAAGAAAACCTTCCCGTTTAATTAGACGATTTTATGAGAATTAGTCGTGACGAAATTTGTAAATATTAACAGTCTTTAAATAAATACAAAATAATGAAATAACCAAAATAAAAAAATAACAGTTATAATGTTTTAAAAATAAAAAAATCGAATTCTTATATTCTTATGTTTTTTTTTGTGGAAAATTCTTGTGGAAAAATATATAAAAAAGTATTTATATCAGTTTAGCTGTTATTAAAATAAATATTTTTTTTGTTGATATTAAAACTACTAATTCAGAATTCAATAGCGACCAAAACACAAATAAAAACATCTAAACATGGCCATTGACAAAGCATATTTTGTAATAGCCAACAGATTTGTAATTGCTCACGGAGCTGCGCCGCGGTGACAGCGGTCGCGGGTTCAACAGGAACGGTTCCCGGCGAGGGCTATCGGAAGACGCGCGGCGGCGGAGGAACCCCAATCTGTTGGTTTTATATAAATTGAAAAACACTTCACGCTTTGAAACTAGGCTATTGTGACGACAGTTTTTCCTCAAAGTCACTACTTAGGGAATTTAAAGCTGCGCTTTGTCTTGTTACCAGAGCAACACAGTGAAGTCATTGCGAGTGGGAATGGAACCCACAATCGTTGAGCTTACAGTCAAACCCTTGTGGGGCCACCAAGCCACGATGGTATTTAGTGAAGTCAAGATACTTCATTTTCCATATCGCTCATTTGGTGAAACAAAGACGTAATTGCACTTTTTTAAATTGTTATGTATAAGGAAAGGCTATTTACAAAATTTGATTGCATCTCTTTATTTGGTTGGTTGATATATAGTACATAAGTATATCGTAAGTATATTATTTTTAACAGTTACTAATTAAATATGTTTGTTAGACTTAGTATACGAATTAACTTTCGATATGATTGGAAAAACATATCGATATCAAATATTCTGAGTGCTACCTAGTACTTTTTCTTAATAATTTTTGATCTAAAGTTATTTACATATAATTGAAAATATTTTGAGCAGAATTTGTTGAAAAAATATATCCAAAGAAAAGATTATTATATTTATACAAATAATAAATAATATTATAAATAAAAGTTTCTTACATCTTCCCGTTCTGGCATTGAGAGCGCGTCCGCGAACGCATCGTCTGAGCTTCCACTCGTGCCAGTTGCTCCATCTCCATAAGTTTCGTTTCTGTTTCTGGAGCTGTAATTTTTTTATTAAAGTCATTTAAAAGCAAGCGCGAAAATATATTAATTATACGTTTTCCAGGAAAACGAAATCCCGGGATAAAATTGTATCTTATAATAAGTAAATCATAAAAAGAAAGCAGTGGCACAAGCAAGTGCAAATTAAAACGTAACAGTTTGTGGGCTCAATTTCCACTCGAAGAAATGAAATATTTACTATTTTCATTTCCTTGCTCTGGTAACGAGGCACAGAGCGGCGTTGAGAACTGCCACTCAAGAACTGATGGCTTCAGAATTCGGCGGAAAATGGGAAACGGAAGGAACTGGGATGTCTTCATGGGAACGGAGTGTCTTAATACTATGTTCCCAGGTTCCTACCCTATTAAGTGTGAGATACAGAGTGAAGCTAAAAATAATTAAACTAATATATAGATATATGATATACCTTTCCAGGCATATACAGAACTGCGCGAAGTAGTATGCGGGGCGGTGCGGCACAGCGTGACCGCGTCCGCGCTCGCCACGCGCCGCACCAGCGAGCGCTGGCACGCCGCGCGAAA